>JAGFPH010001485.1:42253-65956 GCA_018207615.1 Philaenus spumarius | reverse complement strand
TAGTTGTTTGTGTGAAGTTTTTTGAACATCAACAATGTTGAAAACATACAGTAGATCAAATAAAGCTCGGGAATTCCTTGGGGAATTACCGGTAGAATATGAAAATGCATGTCGGTTGTGCTTAGAAAAAGACGATGTCATGATTAATATTTTTGGTAATATGGACATTATACCAATTGTTATGAAAATTCGATCGTGTATTACAATTGAAGTAAGTACTGTCAAACACCAATTTGCAAACAAGCAAAAAGCCTATACAAAAAATAATTAGAAATGGTTCTAATATTAAGACAAAATGGAATTTGAGTTGAGCATTACAATTTTCTGAGAATAACAAATTGGCTTGTTTTGTTTTTGTTAATTTTGTAGAGAGGATTTCTAGGTTAAATCAGTAATTTTATATAGGCCTATTAGGTTGAAAGTGGTTAAACAAGTTTAGCTAACTGTATAATAGTAAAACGTTTTTAGAACATTGTTTGAACGTTCATTGTAAACATTTTTGTTGGATTTATAGAGCTTCCATGATACTATTAATTTTAGAAGTTTGCCAGATAAAAATATGTAGGCCTATAGGCTACATAGTGATATGTATGTAAATATGTATGGCTAGCTAGTAAACACAACAGGCCTAGGCTTACTTGTACAATTTGAATACATTTGGTAAAAAATTGAATTTAATTCACAACTAGGGTAGGTTAGGTTAGGTAATTTGGTATCATTAAATACCAAACAACATGTAGCTATATAATATTTTGGGCGCAAGTTTACTATTCCACCCTAAAATAACCTAACCTATGGCAACAGAAATGCAAGAATAATAAAAATAAACCTAAAAGGTTCTAACCTATAGTATTTAGTCATAGTATGTTTACCTGTATTCAACATTTAATAGTAGAATGTAAAAACAACATCGTCGCTAGGGTCGAATTGTAAATTTACGCCATATTTTGTATTGTTCTTATTACTAGGTAGCTCAGTTAAGGCAAAATAGTGACCTACCTAAATGCCATATGCACCAGAGGTGTTGGCTAACCTATGAGACAAATGGCTGCAGAATGTTATGTCATTGTTTAGGCTAATTGTATTAGTACGTTTGTCAAGTTTATGTTAACTGCTGATATTATATGTTTAAATTAAATTGCACCTAAGCACATTAAAAATTTATCCAGAACGTAAACTTAGCCTACTTTCCGGCACTGGTCACAGTAGCCTATGTTTTCAGTTTATTAAGTTCTAATAGCCTATCAGTCACAATCTGGATAGGATTTTACCACTACTTGAATTTCTTAAACAAGGAAGTTGGCTGCTACGGTCTTAAAAGGGTGGTGTTTACTGTACTCCCCCTTCTGTTGGTTGGCATAGGTTTGTTGCTTCGTCGAATCTGGTTATTGGCATTGGATGATTCCATGTCAGTCTTTCATTAGTCCTATAATCATAGATAAAAGTAGATCTAATTATTAATGATTTGAGTAGAATAAAATTTAAAAAGTATAACTTATTAAATGAGTCAGACAAAATAACATGATGGGCCTTTGCATATGCAAAATTACTGGCTTAAGTTAAGTATTCGTTAGAGGTACTCAGAACATTTAGCATGAAACATGCTTGGTAAATTATTCTGAAAACTGACTTGAATGATTTTGAAGTATTTCACCAATAAATATCTCCTATTTCAGCACTATGCATTATTAGCTTATCATATTGTCGTCATTTCATCATTACTGTCATCATTTTGCAGGGTGTCCACATTCTGGAAAGTCAGGGAATAAAAAGATGTTCAGGTAAAGTCAGGAAAAGACGTAAAAAATCTTGAAAGTTGTTAGGGAAATCTTCCCCTATGGCAGACTTGTGGGTAACGTTCTACTCTGGTTTGCCGTAACCCAAGTTAGATAAATCTTCCCCAGTGATGGACTTGAGGGGAATTTTGAATGCTCTAATCTGTCATAACTCGGACTATTGTAGCATTTTTCACAAGAAGTACACAACAATAATTTATAGTTTTTGTTGTGCTCCTGTGTCCTTTTTTTAAACTAATTTAGCAAATTATTTTTGTATTTTCAGTTTTATTTAGGTTGCTAACTTAAACTCATTACAATAGCTAACAAGAAATGTTTGTTTAATAAACTTTGGCTGGACAATAAAGTGTGTCAGGAATTTAGTGGTTTATTGGACTTGGTTGTTAGAGATGTGAATCCAGCTTATTGTAAAGTGTGTCTGAAATCATTTAAACTAGTAAGCATTATAGGGAAACAAGCAATTGTTTCTCATGCTATGGGACCAACTCATGTAAAAAATAGAGCAATGGGCTCTCCTTACCTTTAAGAAACATTTTACAAGTCTTAATGGATGGACATAATGTTAACCTCTCACTTTTAAGAAAAACTTGATAGCTAATTGGTTGCGAACTTTTTTCACATATCTCTACGGCCTTTTCAAAGATAGTCAGCTCGACGAGCAACATACTCAGGCATTACAACCAGCACCTCTTTCCATTTTAAGTTCACAGCAGTAAAATGGCTTAAAAATGGTCGCTGTGTGGATAAAGATTTCAAAATATTTTATCATTGTGGTGAAAATTCATAATACTGTTTGTTTCCATATGTTTAATTCTTATGCTATCATATGTTCAATTCTTAATAATAATATAATGTTTATATTAATGCTAACAGTTATGTCTAGTTTTAAGATGAATAAAACCTAGATTCATTTTGTAAAGGTTTTCTCTTTTATGACCATTTATTCATGTTAAAAAAAAACTTTAGTTCTTTTGTTAATTTTACATAATTTAATTTTATATAAATTTTTGCTGAAATGGAAAGTTATTTGAAACCAACACGATTTGATACAGAACCTAATTCTGAAAACTCTACTCAGCTATGGAAGCATTGGCGAAAAACCTTTGAGAGCTTTCTTGCAAAGATAACTAAAAAAGAAGAATTAACATCAGAAGACAAATTAAATCTTTTAAATAACCCCGTATCACAGCCAATTTTTGATTATTATTCTGAGTGTAATTCATACGAGGATGCTATAAAAACCCTCAATGACATATACATCAAACCAACTAGTGAGATATTTTCAAGTTACCAACTATCCTCTCGTAAACAACAATCTAGTGAGTCAGTAAATCAGTAATTACTTGCTCTAATAGTACTAAGTAAAGAATGTCAATTTGCTGCTGTCACAGCAGAAGAGCACAAAAACAACTTTGTCAGGGATGCATTCATCAATGGACTAATCTCTCCAGTCATTCGACAACGCCTGCTTGAGAACAATTCATTAACATTAGAAGAAGTCTCTAAACAAGCCAGAGCTTTAGAAGCAGCTCAAAATCAAGCAGCTTGTTACACTCATTGCCGATATACATTAAATGCCACTACTTCAAACACTACTGTCCTTGAAAAACATGCAAAAGGTAAACAAGATGAAGAACTCCAACTAACTGCTTCTACATCATCAAAATGCTATTTCTGCGGTGGACCAAGACATCCAAGGTATAAGTGCCCAGCTAAGGATGTGACGTGTAAAATTTGCTCAAAAAAGGGTCACTATGGTAAAGTATGTAACTCTAAAGCGAAAAATAACTTTGTTAACTCGCTAACTTTATCAGAAAATGACAACTTTCTGGCATCAATTTTCAATTAAAAAAATATACATGTGTGTGTGTGTGTTTGCACTCTTAACAGCTGAATTTTATATCTGATTTGGTAAAAATTTGGTACACACATTGGTTTTCATCACTCAAAAGATTGTTAGCAAAAAAAATCCAACAAGTGGAAGCATATTTTTTGACCTGAAGTAAAAATGTTTTGAGATTTTTAATGCTATAATGAAACTTTTTTGGGGTTTTATCTAAAAAGAATAAGTAAAGGAAATTATTCTGCACTTTTTTTTGCATGACTTTATAGCCCGTCTGGTTCCCTCAAAATCGATCAAAACATAAAATCACGGCTTTATCACACTGGTTCAAATCCACGTGTGGGATTTTAGTATCGGGGCAGCATCTGATCCGAGGCTGACATCCGTGATGCGAGAGAAGCAAAGCAGTCCATAATCCTAGGGCGCTAGTTCAGCAAGTTTTCGGTTGCGTGGAATGACGTGAGCAGGACTGAAAACAAATTTTACTTAATATTTTGTATACTGAGGCAGCTATTCAGCAGCTTCATGAGAAGACTAATTTCCCAAAAAGTTGGTTGAAACCCAAAACATATAAACTTAATTTTAGAAATTCAATCAACTCACGATTGCGGTTCAGCTGGGTGATCGAATTATTAATATTTACAATGTTCGTATAAGCTATGTAAGTTTTGTTCATATTAAGATTTGTTACTTTAATATATTTTAATTGACAATTTTTGTTTTAGGTTTCAGAAGGTGACAAATTGCCAAACACTGTATGCCAAAGTTGTATGTCTCAGCTTGATTCATTTTATACGTTTAAAAAGCATTGTTTGGCAACAAATGTAAAACTAAAACAATATGTCGCTCTGCCGCCATCACAACCAGTTTTGAAAGAGAGTAAGGATATTAAAGTAAGTCGGGATATTAGAGCAGAGCGACTCTTAATTATTCAATTTAATGTGATGGTCCAATTTCTGAAGGTTACAGGAGGGGCTAACAAGAGTGGGTCAGTTATGTGTTGTCCAAGTGCAGAATTTTCATGGAGGCGTGGAATTTTTATAAACATATAATTTATTACTTAATGCATTTTTAGGATTGATATTTGCATTTTCATTGCAAATTAACAAGATCTCTATAATAATTGGTATGGGCTTTAACACTAAATGTAATAAAAACAATATACCTTGGTGCTATTCCGTTTCCTTGGTACAGAACTCGGAGTAGTGATGTTTTGGAATGATCAGCTGGCCAGGGACTTTCACGTGTAAATGGAGTAGTGCATTCCAGAATAATCACCTTAGTTAGCAGCTATCTATGACTTCCCACATAAATTTAAATGTTAATTAGAATGCACAATTGTTCACTGATCGATCGCCTGATCACAATGTCTAATCAGGTATTTACAAATTTACCATGTTACTGTTTCCTGCGGGACGTTCAGATGTTTGGTCATACCTTTGTACGTCCACTCAGTATTTTAAGTAGCCATAATGGTTGTGGCTGAATAATTTGATCAAATGTCTAGAAATTGACTGTCCATGTGAAACAAAAGCAAGTTTTTAGAACATTAGGACCATTTTTTTTGTCATATTGTAAATTATTGATGATTTTGTAATTTGTGATTATTTTACATTATTTTTTAATATTTATATGAGGTGTGATAAAAATATATGGTGAATAATTTTATCACAAACAAAGCAATAAGCTTGAATTATGTGAATTAAATAGTGATGCACTTGTCCCAATGTTGAATCCATGACTGGAAGCATTTCTGGAAGGCTTCTTTCAGAATGACTTTCAGTTGCTGGGTCGTGGTTACCTTTGTCAGGAATGGTGCCAAAATGTTTTCGTTTTAGCACGTTTTATATTTTAGGAAGAGCCAGAAGTTGCATGGTGATAATATCTGGTGAGTAAGGCAGTGATGTCTACGGATAGGAACAGTTTTTCCGGCCAAAAACGACTTGTGGCACGGCGCGTTGTCGTGATGAAGAAGGTAGCCATTGGCCCATTTTTCTGGTCTCTTTGCAATTGTTTCAGTACCCCTTTGTAAAATTTGGAGTTTACAGTTGTTTCACTTGGAACAAACTCTGATTGCACTGTACCCTCACTGTTGAAAAAAACAATGATCATGACCTTGATGTTCATGCCTTTTTAGGGCGAGGGGAATTACAGGTTTTCCATTGCGAACTCTGAATGTTTGTTTACGGTATAGACCCAACTTTCATCTCCAGTTACAATTTTGGCCATGAAGTCCGAATGTGCATGAAGGCGATCCTTATATTCCTTACAAACTGAAATACGATTTTCCTTATGTTCATCAGCCAAAAGTCTGGGAACAAATTTTGCACTTGTCTTATTTGTAAATTATTGGTTAAAATGCTTTGCATGAACCCGTATGAGATATGTTAAGTTCTCGAATAGTCATTTTCCTCATAGTCAACCGACTCATTTCCGCTTTTAAATCGCTCAAACCACTTGTGAACAGTCTTCAGAGTTACCACATTATCACCATACACTAATTTTAACATTTCATGAGCTTCTTTGGCACTTTTTTGCAACTTGAAACAAAAATTAATGTTAATACGTAGTTTGAAATCCATGATGCACAACGGACACGATAAACACGACCTGACTAGCGGAACTGGAAGTTGACTGACAAGTCAGAACATGTTCAAACTTGACACAAATGGAAGTAGCGTCAGCAGTTGTTGCTATAAAAATTCATTCACCATATTTTTTGATCATGTAAGTTGCTCTGCTTACATAAAATTTAAAAAAAATTTAAAAAAATTTTAATTATTAAAGGACTTTACTTTTTATTTTATTTCTTATCTCGGGTTGTAGATTCTATGACCTGATTCTAGAAATGTGAAGAGGATTGGTTAGGCTGATCAATGTAGACATTTTAGAAATAACCTTTAGCATTTATTAGTATCTAATATTTTTAGAAAAGACACAAATTAAATATAAAAGTATACTATTACAAAATTAAATCATTCAATAATTTATACTAGAGCATGTAATTTTAAATTTAAAAAAATTTAAGTTCACATCTACGTACCATGGATTTATTTTTATGTATGAGAAACACTGGTTTTATTTACAAACCCAATCGATTCGAACACTTGAAGGTCTTAGAGCATTGTTAGCTGATGATATCAGATAATTACGAGGTGGGGATGTTCAATCCATTGTCTCCATGATGATGCAATCGACTTAAGTCGGTTATCCAGATAATTTTCATTAATCCACGGATGAATCTTCCATTAACTTTGTTCACAGTCCTCCTTGGATCTTTCTATTATATGTACTACGACATGATACAGTTGAATATTTCACAATTTGTGAATTATTCAAAAAAAATTTACGACATAACTATAAATTGATTACAATTATAAATTAATATAATTACCTAATTTTCTCCGTCTTGTGACTTCTTAAATTTTCTTTTTTAAGACGTTTCGGGTCCGTGGTCACATCATCAGTCAAATCGCTCCGTTGGAGGTCGTCAAATTATAATATATCAAAACACAATCACAAGAACATAACCCGTAACACATAACACAAAGTATACTTCAATGTCAACATTTCTTGCTAAGGTACCTTATGTGCGCACTTTAGTCCATCACGCGTGACACTGATGATGTAAAATGGAGAATGACTATATCAACTCTAGGGGGCGTTCCCATTCTTATCAGACCTTGAACTCCGCGCGTATTCAATGGCCGTATCGTACAGATAGTTAGATTTAAAAAACAGTTGTTCGTTTAGTAAATTTTGCGGGGTTTTCAAATGTGCCTTATATATCTCGAACTCTTCTGCGGCGTTCATGAATCTGCCCTTGTTACAAAAACGGATTGGTTTCATGTTAGACTCAAAATCTGTGTAACTATGATTACTATCAAACAAGTGCTGTGCGAAGTTAGATCTTATTTCGCGTTTGTTATTGTGTGGCAAATGTTCTTTGAAACGTTCTTCAAACGTTCGGACTGTTTGCCCAATGTAAAAATTACTACAATCACTACAGCTTATCTTGTATACGCCTGATTGTTTTTTGATAGGAGTTGGCCGTTTTGTGCGCAAGATTCTTTGAACACTGTTATTTGTTCTAAACGTTACATTCATATCATGCTTTGCGAGAGCATTTTTTACCATATGATAATTATATTAATTTATAATTGTAATCAATCTATTAAAGTGACTTGGATACCACAGAATGGATTTTAAATAACTATAAAGTGACTCCACTACTTGCAGGGTAGCATCAGAGTGACGAGGCAGATCCCTCTACCCGCATGGTTTTCGAAACCGGAATAACCTACCTTGATTTTATTCGTTGTTATTCAGGGTGTCCAGCGTCCTTGAATTCCTTGAAAACCGGGAATTGTACGGGAATTCAGACTGCCATGAAAAAACCGGGGAATTCTGCGAAAAATCCTTGAAAAAGTGTATTTGAGTTGTTGGGAGTTTTAGTTTATTTCCTAGCAATTTTCGTGCTCTGATTAAAAAAGTAATATTTTTTCTGGGTCAGATGTGTGAGGAAAACATCCTGGAACCATGCAACTAAAATCCTGGTATTGTTTCTGTACTATTTTTAGAAACACCTGTTTCCACTCGAGGTGTTTCGTAGCCGCAGTATGAATGAAAGTATCAAAGTATTCTCAGTATTGGTTTTGTTGCATACGACTATTTTTTGTTGTAATGAAACAGAGCGGTTCCCTGATCCCATTTAGTTTCACTACACGGACACGATAAAAACTGGGAGCATACGATAATTTCTGACCGGCAATGAGAGCGCCGGTTACCTGTTTTACATTGTGAGATTCAGTGATCTTATTCCAATCAATTCAATAGAACAACACAACAGTCAACAACGTGGTGTGATTTATTGCCTTGTTTCTTTATCTGTAAGAAATAATGATCTCAATGTGTTTGTGCGGTTGACTATAATTTCTGTATTGTTTAGGTAAACAAAATATTGCATTGGATCGGAGTTCTATTAGGTTATCCAAATACAATACTTTCATGCAAGCACGGTAAAACTTACCGGGCGAGTTACGTACAATATTTTTCATTATACTACACCAAAAAAGCAACATACTTTTAATCAAAACATCTTTTTATAAAAAATAAAAGTATTTTCGACACTTTGAAAATTCAGTGTGGGGTATCGTTTTATATGTTTTTGGGTACGGGAAACCCGATTTTGATAATTAAAAAGTCGTAGCGCGTCGGAGTCATGTTTTTGGATAAAAATTTTGAAAATTCAGTGTGGGGTATCATTTTATATGTTTTTGGGTACGGGAAACCCGATTTTGATAATTAAAAAGTCGTTTTGAAAATTCAGTGTGGGGTATCGTTTTATATGTTTTTGGGTACGGGAAACCCGATTTTGATAATTAAAAAGTCGTAGCGCGTCGGAGTCATGTTTTTGGATAAAAATTTTTGAAAATTCAGTGTGGGGTATCGTTTTATATGTTTTTGGGTACGGGAAAACCGATTTTGACAGTTAAAAAGTCGTAGCTCGTCGGAATCACGTTTATGGATTTAAATTTTGAAAATTCAGTGTGGGATATTGTTTTATATGTTTTTGGGTACGGGAAATCTGATTTTGACAGTTAAAAAGTCATAGCGCGTTACTAAATGTAACAAATAAAAAGTAATTTTAACTTAAATTTTTTTTCAATTCGTGTGTTCTGTCCAGACGAGCTGAAGTCTCGAATAAGTGTTCCATCTTTTCACTAGTTCTTATTTGTAAATTTAACTGGAGAACGGTAAAATCAATTTAATGTTTGTTGTTTCTTGTTGTCATGCCCCCTCAACGCCACCCTCGACCCTTTTGTTTGTGTGGCCGCATATACTATACACTTCATTATTATAGCTGTCGTACCTGGCTTCGTTAAGGTAAATAAGTACAACTTGTTTTATAGTTGTTGTACCAGGCTTCGTTTAGGTAAATAAGTAACACTATTGTATAGAAGATGTACATAGCTCCATTCAGATAAATATGTAAAACTTGTTTATAGCTGTCGTAGCAGGCTTCGTTTAGGTAAATAAGTTGAATTTTTTAATAGCTTTCGTACCTAGCTTCGGACAGGTAAATAAGTAAATCTATTTACAGCTGTCATAACTGGTTTTGTTCAGGTAAATATGTAAAACTTTTTTATAGCTGTTGTACCTTGCTTCGTTAAGGTAAATAAGTAAAACTTGTTTTAATAACATTAACGTTAAAGAACCATGCAGTTAAAATTACATAACAATGTGTACTCCCCTTTACAATTTTATGGTCATTGGAATCGGAATCGGGAATCGATTTCTTGGAATCGTTACTATTAAATGTTGTGTTAGTTCAATTATTTATAAATAAATTGATTGAGGTTGTGAAATTTTTGTTTAATTTTCTTACCATCCCAACTGATATTTTTGGGATATAAAATACATACCTGGTTATTTTTTGAAGTATCCAGCGTACATTACATATTATTAAGGTTGAAAAGTAAACAGTACAGCATTTGCAAGACTGTTTTACTTGCAAGACAACTATTACGTTTTTAAGCATGGGAAACAACTGACGTGATGAAAAGACAAATTATGATTCTAATGGTAACATCCTTACCACATCATGTAAGAATATTAAATAATTAATACCTACCCAGATTAATTAACACAGACTACTTAATTATGATTAGCATCTTTATTTTTTTTATTTTTGTACTCGCAATGAAAAGGAAAAATGGAAATTAATTAGAAAAAGGGGGCAGGGTAATAATCTATGACTTTTAATTAGACAGTCCTTAAATAGAATAGTTATTGAATGGTGAACTTTAAATACATTTGGGTTGAAACATACTATCATGCGTTCATTTGTCAGCATTTAATTCTGGTTCCCAAGTAGGTGTGAGAAAGTGTGTTTCGGGAATACCGGTCCAAAATCCTCCGTCGTCCTCACACTCTCACCTCCCGCTTCCTCCCACCCCTCCCCCACCAATGTCAGTGTCAAACACAACCTGCCAAAGAGCTACTACTGAATTCTCTTGAGTGTCGAAAGAGTGTGACCGTTAAAGCTGTCTCGGTGACCGGGTTTTGTAAAAACATTCTAATTACAATCTCGTGGAAACGTAAAGTACAAGGATAGAAATTTCCATGCACGGTCAGTTAATCTAAATGGTCAGTTAAAACACGGTCTTAGCCTATGTTTCAAACATTTTAAACTTATTATGAATAATTATGATGAATTGTTTATTGATAGTTTATTTAAAAAAATAGAATTACAGTATTAAACAACGGCACCGCTCTGTCAGTCACTTTTTTCCGATATGTAATCTATGTATATACGCCTATACAGCAATCCCTCGCTATTCGCAGGGGATAGGTTCCGAAAACTTGCAGCGAATAGCGAAAACCAAATCTTTATGGGAAAAGGGAGGTTATTATGTTCGTGACATATAGAAAATTTAAACACATTATGTACTAATACCTATAATTAATTTACATAAGATACAGGCAGTCCTTGTTATATGCGGTCCTGTTTTACACGGTAAAAGACAGTCCTTGACATTTTTAGTATTTTAAGCCGAGTTGTTTTGATTGTAGGCTACAGTTGTAATTGATGCGTTGTTTGTCATCTCACTCTCCCCTCAAGGTCAGTGCTCTCATAACGGTACCCACCCCTGCTTGCTCTGTCAATGTCTGGGTTTATCTATTTTTAGAACTTCACTGTACATAGTACAGTATGACATTGACCTTCATTTGCACAAGTCCACTTGTATTCACGCAGAGGTGTGTTGTAGGGAAATCTTTTATGTTTTGTTGTATTTGCGATAGTTTTGCCGACGTCATATTTATATATACAATGTTCTTAAATTCGTACAATAATAATTACAGTACATACACTTTTTTAGCGACCACGAATAATCAAAACCGCGAATACCAAGCCCGCCAAATTTTCTTGCGCTTAAAACTGATGCTAATTGCCACGAAAAACAAATAATTTGTTGTTATTTTGCTTTCACATTTGGAACACAACTTTTAAAATCCCTGATGTTTTTACAAGTCTTTAGTAGGCCTATGTTAAGGTTTTATAATCATGTTGTATTTATGCCGAACGGTGGTCCGTATATTAGTAGAGGTTTAATTAAAACTTTGACAAATGCGGTTTTTTTCCGTGGTTTGTACGGGAAAAACCGGGAATTGTAAGGGAATTTTCTGAAGCTCAACTGCTGGACACCCTGTTATTCAAACTATAGATAAATCAGTTCAAAGTTTCTTGTGATCAATTGATTCTATATTTTGTCAGAGATGATTCACTATATTTTTAACACATCTTAACTCAATCTGAATACGGATTGATTAAAATTATCGGGTTAGATTTCAAATTGGCTATATTAAACTGTTCTGTCATAGATGAGATTTACAAACGCACTTTTTACTTGGGCTTTATATCGTACCTTATTAGTCTATGTTCTTTACGTTAAATACTTTTAATATTAAGCTCTCTTAAAAAATGTAAATAATTAAATTGAAATGAAATGTTCTCTTTAAATAAAATTGAATTATGGCCTTAATCTAATTTGATAATATTTACTTTGGAAAGTTAAGGATGTTACAATCACACCTCGTATGTTGAAAATTCAAACTATTGATTTTTTTTTGCAACCCTTATGATTACTGAGTGATACATTTTGATTATTACTACACTTCTTATTTATTGTTATGTTGTTCTCTTTGTTGTTATTTAGGAGTATTTGGATTTGACTCTCTCCGAAGTTGGCAACGAAGAAGACGTTAAGAATGCTTGTACAGTAACATGGGAAGAGAAACAAGGTGCTCATGTTCCTATCTTTGAGTTTCCTGTATCATTGATGGACAGCGAAGGGTATTTAACTTCAATAAACCAGACCGATAAAAACTCATTAGATGTAAAAGTTCCAGTGAAGTCGGAATACATACCAAATTCTGATTCGATAGTAAGTATAAATATAATAAGTAAGTAAATTACCTATAGGCAGCTAATAGAATAATTAGTTTGTTTACAATCTATGTGAGATCATGTTTGCACTCCACTTTTGCAATTTATTGTATACACAGTTATATGCATGTATATTTCAGAGAAAATTTACAATACGCCTCCACACCGTATTGCAGCAGATATGTCAACGTGCACAAAAATGCTCTAGATGGTAAACGTAATGTGTAATTCTGAACTTATTTTGAATTCCATCACTTGTTTCTTACAACTTTTCCAAACTGACCTAACATCTAACTTTTAAACACTTCACAACACAAATTAAATAATTTAAACAGTCAAAAATCTTTGGTACCATTTGGTAAAAACCTGGCAAAATTTCATTTTAGTTATGTGAAAACTATAACTAATGTATTGAGGTAGCTAATTGAAATACAAAACACAGTTATAGTTTAACGAGGTGTCCATTGATAGTACAGAAAAAGGAGTGACGATTGACGAAAGGCAATGTTGGAAAATGTGGTTTAGGCATTACGGAACTGCATTAGGCAACCAATTGTATTTAAGCAATAGTCAGTACAGGTTCGAATAGTCCAATGACCATTCAGCACCTTTGGGGTTTACATGAGTTTAAGGAAGGACTACAGTATAGTTATGACACCTTAAGGGAGATTTAGATGAGGGTTTTTTACAAATGGCTTATCAAAGCGACTTGCTTATAAGCCTGCAACTTTCCTCGTGCAAATACCAACAAGCCCGGTAACACAACAGTAGACAATGGCAAGTAACAAGCCATCTACTTTGCAAGGTCTGCTTGGAAACGGAAGTGGCTTGTATCACTGTCCCGCTTCTTGGGGGTCACGTGACCACAAGTGACTTGCTACTTTTCTCGTCTAAACACCAACTAGCCTCCTACACGTCACTTGTTGTAATACAAACCTCGTCTAAATCCCCCTTTACAAAGATATAGTACCATTTAGTATAAATACCACAACCCTCCACCAATGATTACAGTCTTCAGAAAGTTGGTTAAGTTTTTATACCACCATGTTTTGGGAAAGTTCAAAGCGGAGCTGGTTTTTTGCCCAACAGTTTCAGCCCAAATTTTACAGGCACTATTTTCAGACCGAGATTGATAAATGAAATGTACTGAACCAATGCTTATTCCAAGCTCTAACGAGTGTTAGCAAATAGGCTCAAATTAACAGGACAAACTGAGTGAAAATTTTTGATGGGGTGGAGGAGGAAAAGGGAGAGAGGTTTAAGAAATAAAAAATTGCTCAATCACAATAAAGGTAAATCCTGACCCAAGACGAAATAGACCTGATCAAAGCTCTTCCAAGCAATACTGTTCTTAACAGCATTATAAAATATATACATTATAACGTAATTATTGTTTAGCATATTTATTTATTCTCAATTTTTCTTTACAATCTTTTTCAGAACAATACTGGCTATGTATCAGAAGATAGTATGGAAGATTTTGCAGGGTTCGATGAAGATAGTGAATGTAAGTTGGAGTTAAAGAAAAAATTGAAAATACTGCAGATTAAAACCGAACAACAAGAACCTTCATTTTTAATTAAACGAGGCCGAGGACGTCCTAAGAAAGTTACAAATCCTCTTCAGTGTCGAGTGTGCTATAAACTTTTAGAATCAGAGGGAGATCTTTCGGAGCACATGCACAAACATGCATTGAAAGTGAAATCTTGCTCAATTTGTCAGAAAACATTTAATAATAGAAGTATGCTAATGCGGCATTTACGAGTTCACACTGGGGAACGTCCATATCCCTGTGATGTATGTAAAAGAGCGTTTTCTCAGAAAGAAATTCTTTTACGTCATAAAGTGGTAAGTAACTTAAATATTTGTTTAATGTTAAGCCGATTATATAGCATCATTATGCAATTACATTTGAAACCATTTGAGTGACAGATATTAATTTATTCTAAATGCCTACTTTTGTTTAAAATGTGTCACACAAGTTAAAACAATTATGTAGGTTTTTAAAACATATACCAATCAATAAACCCACTAGTTTTAGTTTACACTCAACAAAATTTTTTTTATAAATAAAAAAATACTGATCCTTAAAAGATAATCTCTAACTCCTTATTCCAAAGTAGATCTAGATTGATAAGGATTTCAGGCCAGGCCACACCGGGCATCCATCGATTGGTTTGGCATCCGAAAAAGATCGCTTGCCTACTTTCTCAATGGGGCAACACACACCGACGTCCATCCATCCGCTGGACGGAACAAACGTCCATTTGATGGATGTTTCGGAAACGCTGGAAGGGCGATTTTTAAAAACATCCGAGTGGACGTTTCGTTCTGCACATGCGCGCCCCTCCACTCGGCAGCAGGCGACACCGAATCCAAAAGGCACGTGACCAACCTTTTTTCGAGTACTTCTGCTCGCTTTGTTTGTGCTGTCAGTGAACTTCTTTTCATCAACTTCTAAATCTGACATCAAACGATGGACCTCTCAAAAAGAACTCCTTCTCTTGTTAATTGGGTGCACCCAATGAGATCTTCTATTTACAGAATACAGTAGAACTATTTCATCATCGTCACTACTTGAGCTGTCATTAAACCACGGAACGCTTTTAGAAAAATCACTTCCGCACCAAGGCACATATGATATTGTAGCCTAACTGCTGCCTTGGAAAATTGCAGGAAACTGGAGTGGAAGAGAAAGAAAACCTTCCACATACACCTCGGATGGACGTTTTTGGTGTGAAGGTAGCACTCCGTGGACGTCCAAGGATAGACGTCCGTGTGTAAGGTGTGGCCCGGCCTTTATGAATTGACATGTTGCCATCCAAGACCACTTATATCCTCCTGTGAATCAGAAACACTCAAATACTTCACTAATTAATTTTTTAATATATTTTCACTAAGAGGCGAATGGGAATACTTCATGTTTCAACACCAATTAATTATAAAACAATACTTAAGACTCATAGACTTTACTAAAACAATAACTAAATCAGCCACACAATTTATCGAACCTTAAATTTCGTGAGGCACTATATCATATAATTTACTGGATTTACTTGTCTTAGTGATCTTTCAAACAGTACATACGTGCATAACACACACGATTTTATGACTCATGTTTTTTTAAGTCAAAAACTGGATGCATAAATACAAGGATAGTCCAGAAGGTAAAGAACCTTTTGGTGTAAGTAAATAAAAACAAAAGATATTAATACAAAACTTTATTTACATAGTCACGATACCTTACTCTACTTTTCAATGTAGCCACCATAGCTGTCAAGGCACTTATTGTAATGTGGCACCAGTTTTCCAATTTCGATGTTAAACTCCTCTACCGCCAAAGATTTGAACCAGGATGTCACTTCTTGTTTGAGGTCTTCATCGGTTGTGAACTGTTTTCCTCCAAAAAATCCTTTAGTTTCGGGAATCATTTGGTGCCAAGTCAGGGCTGTAAGGCGGACGTTCAAACATTTCCCACTTCAGGCGCTGAAGTTCTCGCAGTGTTCTTGCTGATGCATGAGCTGTCCACTGTCATAAATCAAAACCATCTTTGGCGACCACATTTCATGTTTCTTTTTTCTTGTGGCGAGTTCCATAATAGGCCTATTAATTTATTGTGTATCCTCTTGGCATAAACATGGAGCAAACCCTTTCGGTCCCACAAAATTGCCATTACCTTTCTGATGTTAATATTAGGTTACCTTTTTTCTTTTTCAGGGTTTTGTGGGGGGCTTTGCGTGGTGCCACTCCATAAACTGACCGGGTTTTCTGTAGTCTTGTATGAAACTCATGTTTCATCTCCTGTTGTAATGCGGTCAAGAAATTTGTCACCATCATTTTGATATTTGGTCAAAAATTCAAGGGCTGCACCCAACAAGCACACATTTTTTGTAGCCAAGGTGCTCTGTCACTATTTTATGTAAGAGCGATCGTGCAATTTGTGGAAAATATTCATGAATAGGCTTAAAGTGAAACTCCGGGTTTCCTGAATTTTGTTTTCAACTTTTGCTTTCAACTCATCTGTGACGAGTGATGGCCTCCCACTCCGATCTTCGTCATGCACACTGGTTCTTCCTTGATTAAACATTATGCACCATTTTCTCGTTGAAGCCTCGAACATTGCACAACCACCATACACATTCTAATATTTGCCAATAAATTTCGGCACCGTCATGTCCGAGGATTTTTAAATCAATCCTTTCCTCGGCGAGATCGCATGGAAAATCAAGACTTGGCTCTACACTTCTGGCCACCGAGATCTCAACGCTGTGTTAGTTTTTCTTGTGGAACTATGTTAAGAATGCTTTTTCGTCTCACCTCTACCTCTGGCCGACCTGCGGAACCGTGTCACTGCTGCGGTGAATTCGGTAACACAAGACATGCTTCTTCCGTATGGGACAAGTTTGGCTACCACTTAGATCAGGGTGGCTAGCGACAGGCAAAACCTAGAAAAGTCAGGGAATTTTACTTTTCTGGAAAAGTCAGGGAATTTTGGTTATGGTTAGGGAAAAATAAGATTTCTAAGAAAAATAACTAAAAATACCTATTTAAAATCATAGATTAATAAAATTTTTAATTGAGAAAATAAACATTAAAGATAAGATGAACTTCTAAATTATTAAAAACAATAAGAAAACTACTTATTCTGATACCTAAAAACAATTATCGGCAAGTTACAGGAGTGATTGTGGCAGTTTGATCCCAATGCCCTTGCCATGTTATGACCTTGAAACTAGGTGAGCCTAGATTTTTGAGTTCGAGCCGAGCCGAGCTTTTTTTAAAGCTCACGAACTCAAGTTTTTGACGAGCTGAGCATTTTTACCACTTACTTAGGTGTAGTACTAGGTAACAATCGGGGATTAAATCGATAAATACTTAACTTTAACAGCATTAGAGTAAACAAGATATCATTACGTCAATCACGTGTTTACAAACACAACAAGATGAAAAGATAAAACACTTTTTCGAGACTTTGGCTCATGTTTTTTTTTTTTTTTTTAAATAACTTGTCAAAATCAGGTTTTTCGTACCCAAAAACATATAAAATAATACCTCACACTGTATTTTTAAAGTTTTGACCCAAAAACGTTATCCTGACATGCTACGACTCTTTAACTGTTAAAATCGGTTTTCCGTACCCAGAAACATATAAAACAATACCCCCACACAGCATTTTCAAAATATTGACTCTAAAAACGTGACCCCGACGAGCTACGATTTTTTAACTATTAAAATCGGTTTTCCCGTACTAAAAACCTATAAAATGATACCCCACAATGTATTTTCAAAATGTTGGCCCAAAAACGTGACCCCGACGCGCTACGACTTTTTAACTGTCAAAATTGGGTTTCCCTTATCCAAAAACATATAAAACGATACCCCACACTGTATTTTCAAAATTTTTAACCAATATTTTAAAAATTTTGACTAAAAAAGTGACTCCGACGCGCTATGATTTTTTTAACTCTCTAAATTGGGTTTCCCGTATCCAAAAACATATAAAACGTTACACCACACTGTATTTTCAAAATTTCAACCCAGAAATGTAACCCCGATGCGCTAGGATTCACGCTAGAAAGCTCAACAGCTTTTCAACTCTGCGCAGTAAAATTACGAAGATTTTGGTACCACCAAGAGTGCATACATCGTGTTAACAGACAGACACACACAAAACTATTGCATGATTTCAATACTTGTTCATTTTAATGTGAGCCGAAGTAAAACTTCAAAACGTCAAACAATAATACCGGCAAGTTTACTGTTTCGACTTTGTTTGAACGGTAAAAGGTTATATTCGGCACTTGATTCGTTTATATTGTAAAGTGGCCAGTGGGTAAATCTCAACTGACCGATTTTATACAAGGAAAGATAATGTTAACGTGGGAAACACTAACATGTAACACGTACGAAATAATAACAATCAAAGTTAAACAGGCCTTGATTTAATAACGTTGAAAGAAAGCTAAATCTCGAGGAAATAAAATATTAAAAAATGCTGACTCTGGTTTCAGTCAACGTTAAAAGAGAGAATAAGATTCAATATTTGTATACTATATAGAAGACGAACTATCGAGCAGAAAATAATATACCAATCAAAATATATTCTACGTTCATAAAAGTGGAATAATTAATATTTGATACATATGCAACGATAAATCACCGCTACTTTTCGGCACTTTTGGTAACGAGAAAGACTGATGCCGGCTTTCATATCATGGTGTTATTCTTTGTTACTTTTCAATATTATTTTTGTATTACTTTTTCACTCTATAATTTTTTTCATGTTGTCTCTTTTTGGCAGATTAATAACTACTATGTTCGTAAAGAAAAATGACGAAACTAATAGATTCTGTTGTCACCTATTAGCGCGGTAACAGGTAACAGCAGCCCAGTGATCATTGCGTTATTTTCCTTGTAACGTAGCACAATTCAATCAGCTGTGATTTCATCCGTTTCTTCCCCTTTGCCCTTTACTGCTTCATGCATCGCCTTCATACCGTGCAGTATTTATTTTTAGCTCTTCAGTAGAAGATGCAATATGGGCAGGATGGGAACGTTTGTTAAGGGAAAATAAATAAATACACTGTTTTTTAAGTAGTTAGTGCCATTTTCATTGACTTATTTATGGTGTTTATTACTATCAGAGGTAAAAAGCTCAGATTGAATTTTTCAAGCTTTGTTTTATTTTCGAGCCGAGCCGAACTCGCACAGGCCTACTTGAAACCTTTCTTTAATGTGCGGTTTCTAAAAATGTTAGTTTTATTATAAAACATGATATTTGCTCAGTTGTCCTTCTTATGGCGGTTTTTATCTTCTCTGTGATTGCTGTATTTATGAAGTAGATTATTTTTAATGTGTGTTGCAATAATTTCAGTTACATTCAGGAGAAAGACCCTATGCATGTGATGTATGTGATAGATCTTATTCTTTGCCAGAGGCTTTGAAAAATCACATTCGTTTGCACCACACCGACCCTACGGACGCACCTCGTTACAGCTGTGGCGAATGTAATAAGAAGTTTTGTCATGCGTCAGGTCTATCGAGGCATCAACTCCGACATACTGGAGTAGTGTTTTCCTGTACAATTTGCCATAAAGTATTTACTGACTCCTCATCAGTAAAACGACACTTGAGAGTTCATCCGAAAGGGAAGAAAAATGAAAAAGGTCTACAATATGATATTATAAAGCTGGTAAATATTCCAAATTGAGTTTATTACTGTATAAGTCCGGCTATAGTTTAAATTGCTTTTTTGATTCACACTAGATTGTCATTGCAAGTTCTTTTGTGACCTTAGATATATTTTTTTAGGGCATTATGAAGAAAAATTAGATTCATTGATATGCTTGATAGAATAGAACTTGAACACAGAATCTCACAAATAATACGTTTACGAGGTCTAATAAAAAAATACAGTGAATTAATTTTTATAGCAGCAACTGCTGACGCTCCATCCATTTGATCTAATATTTCCGATAGCCTGATCTGTTGAGACAGGCAGTGTCAAGAATGTACACGTTCTGACTTGTCAGTCATCTTCTAGAGTCGCTAGAGTGAGGTCGTGTTTACCATGTCTGTCGTGCATCATGAATTTCGAACAACACATTAAGATTAAGTTTTGTTTCAAGTTGCAAAAAAATGGCAAAGGATCACATGACATGTTAAAATCAGTGTTTGGCGATAAAGTAGTAACTGTAAGACCGTTTACAAGTGATATGAGCGATTTAAAAGGGGAAATGAGTCGGTTGAAGATAGTGATGTAGGCCAGAAATATTCCCAAAAAGTGGACATTTATAAACATCCTTATTTTGAACGTTTTAATGCTTATTAACAGTCTTCAGGTACGTTAAAGTTAAGCTATTTTATTCAAATTCCTCATGTAAGAATAATAATAAGGAAATATGACCTTTTCCTATGATAATTTTGCACTTATTTTCAAGAGCAATGTACCTTGAGTGCATCTTCTTTTCAAAAATAATAATAAATCATGATCTCTTAGGATTTCTTTATAAACTTATATTTTATAAAGTGTTACTCACATTGATTTAAACAGGAACAGGATTAAAGATAAGTAATTTAATATAATTGTTAATAGTAAAGTACCTTCAAGATTAACAATTTTTAATATTACACAAGCACAAATTTAAATATAATAAGTTTACATTCTAATAATTAATCATAACTCAGTCCCATACTGTAGCCTAGGCTAATCCTACTGTAGTATATTGAGAAATCTAGTTATTTCATGACTTATGGAGGGGAAAACTTTTGTCCCTCCACCCCAAAAAACCGTACATCAGCATCAATGCAGTGCTTTCAGCTAATCAGCCATTTTGATTTTGTCTGGCAGCTGTGTGGTTATTATAGAACCAGTTTAAGGTTAGTTTGTGTGAGATTATTAAAAGTTAAAACTGTTGAATACATGTGTTTACCTTTGTAAGACTGCAAAGTATTTTGGGTTTGAGGATTCTTTGCCAACCCACTTTTTTTTAATGGACTTTCATCTCAAGCCGTAGCAACTAATCCAACTTTTGTGGCCTTCGACGATCCTTTTAATAATGGTTTCACCATCTTTGGCTTGTTTAAGAAGTTTCTGGTTTGGTTCACACGATATTCCCTCTTCTCTTCTCTCATCTAGCAAAGTAGAAACTTTGTCGCAACTTGATGCATGTTCAATTTTTCTGTTAAAATTCTTGTGACACGTCCCAATTGAGATTCAAACATAGAACACTGACAGTCAGATCATGGATGGGAAATCAATCTTGATTTTTTTATAATCAGTGTTTTTAGTTGAGGTTGACCTTCCTAGTCGAGAGTCATTTTGAATTTATTGACAACCACTTTTGAATTAGGTTAGCTATTTGTAACACTGTATATGAGAAAGAGCACCATTTTTCAGCTTGCCTCATACGATCCCAGTTTCAATCAAAATGTTAATTTTGCATCTTTGCTCCTGAAAAACTAGACTTTCCTCAAATTTATCCATAAACACTGAAATTCGTTGCACTCTAATAGCAATAAATAAACAAGTTGTAAAAATTTTAAAAAGCGGTGACTCAAATGGTTAAGGCAGTGCTGTACTGTCAGTTGCACATTTCTAGGACGTTTTGCTGCCATGTAATTAAAATAGTTCAGTTATTCTTTTAACACACGTAGTATTCATTCCAAAATTATTCAATTTAAGACATTTTAAAATGAGTAATTTTATAAAGAGTGCTTTGTTACAGGAACTAGGAGAGCATTCATACAGTCTTGCTTCAAAAACAGATACAGAAACTGACGATCTAACTTTGGATTCGAAGAACTATAATTGTAAATTGTGTTCTGTAGTGTTAAAATCAAAAGATGAACTGATAATTCATTATAAAAATGTTCACAAGGAGAAAAGATATAAACTTGAATGTGATCATTGTAGTAAAACATTTCGTTTTGCCTCTGGCTTAGAAAAGCATCAGCTAGTACATAAAGTTAATATTGTTAAAGGAAAAAATGAGAACGTTGATGGTAAAAAAGGGATCAAGTTAAGGCCTCTTGAAGAAATGATCAGGAAAAGAAGACTTAAAAATTTAGGAACAGTGAATAGCTTAACAGAAAAAGACAGAATAAAAATTAAGAAATTGAAAAATAAAAATGCAAAGAACGGTCCATCATCAGAAATAAGCGTTAACAAAGAAGAACCTGTTAGTGGAAAATTATTTGAAGCCTTGGAAAAAATCAATGGAAGCCAAGAGGACCCATGTCGGCAAGAAAAGATGGATAATACAGAAGAAGTTAGTATAACAGTTGAAGGAATAAGTGATGAAAAAAATGAAAATCCTGTAGAAGAATCGAAAA
Source organism: Philaenus spumarius (assembly GCA_018207615.1). NCBI lineage: Eukaryota > Metazoa > Arthropoda > Insecta > Hemiptera > Aphrophoridae > Philaenus > Philaenus spumarius. The sequence goes on along the minus strand of JAGFPH010001485.1, from coordinate 43,533 downwards.
TTGTTGAAATTCTGGATGATTCTGTTGAAATTAGTATTGTGCCAGAAGAAACTACAGTTAGAGAAACAATAAATGATTCTTTAGAAGAAAACCGAGTTAAGTCGGACGAATTGGAAAAAGAAGAAAAGATTAACGAGTTAGAAGTAAACGTAGATACACAAGAAGACTCAAAAAGTTTAATAAAAACTGAGGAACCAGTAGACGAAACATGTGTAAAAAAAGAGTGTAACACTGAAGATCTCGAGAAAGAAATTTTTGGTTAAAATAAAGTGATTGTTTTTATTCTTTATTTATACAAAATATTTTAATTCTGTTTTTTTTTTTTTATTATGCTAACGTTTAGTGACACCCTATTCCTTTACTCCAGTTAGTTGTATTTTGTAATTATACTAAACTGTATTTATTTGTTAGTTGTAACACTACGAAATTCTGATTTTTTATATATAGTAAAGTATAAACATACAACCATATATAAAATATGTATAATTAATTGTTTTTTCAACAACTTGTATTGAAATCATATATATATTTATTTAAGAGTGCAATATGTATGTAAAAGTTTGTAAATAGAATGTAAAATGTAAATTTACAGTCATCACTAACAAAAAACACAGTTAATATTGCTTTGTATCCTTCAACTTCACTCTCTTTACTAGGCCTATAAGACTGAAATGAGGGTGATAAACAAACAAAAATTCTTAATTTAATAGAAATGAAAAGTTAGCACAAAGAGTTTAAGAGCTGTCTGAATGATTAAACATATTATTTGTTTTAATGAAATCAGCATTTATGAACCTTTTAGTGATTTTCTAATTAAGTGCATTGCAGATACTGGGTAGGCTTATTTTTAATACAACAATAATTTTATTAATTTTAATGATTGCAGGGTTTAAACAGTTGAACACTATGAAATCAAAATGTCTTAGTTGTTTTTTTTTTTTTTACTTAGCCTCTATTAGTATTATTGAACAGCCTAGTCCTGATAGTCATTACCAATATAAATAATGATCTTAAATTTTATGAGTTTAGGGGAAGGAAAAAATTTAAAAGGTTTTTAAAGAACTTTTAAACTGGTTCATTTTTATTCCCTCAGAGGTTGTTGTAGACTTAAGATTTCCGGTTCCCACAGAATTTTATTTTAATAAATAAACATGATGACAACTTTGTGAATTCAATTTTGCAAAATACATTTTTTTAAATAGTATCCAGGCATATACAAATTACTCTATATAGAATATTAATTATAAGTGATTTTCTACTCACGTCAATGATCCTTGTCT
>JAGFPH010001485.1:26178-41853 GCA_018207615.1 Philaenus spumarius | reverse complement strand
TACATTACAAACCAAAAGCCAACCCGATTAGGTAATGATATCATTACCTAACAGGAGTCACTTTACATAATAGGCTCTAGACCAATGAGAGCTCGTCATTTGACGGAAGTAGAGTTGTAATAAAAATAACGCTATTCGTACATCAGCTGATTGCACCCATACGTTCCGGATGTTAGTGTGTTATTGTAACTAACCTCAAACGTGAGTTGACGCATTCCGCAAACATGAGTGATAGTGATGAATTTTGTTTAACTCCAGAGGAAATTAATACAAAAGCAAATTCGGCTCTGAACAATTTGTTGCCAGAAAAATCTAAATTTCGTTATGAAAAGGTTTATAACCAGTTTATGGAGTGGAAAACTAGAAATGGTGTTAGTTCGTTTTCCGAGAATGTTTTCATTGCGTATTTTGAGGAATTGGCCCAAGATAAGAAACCTAGTTCGCTTTGGTCTATTTATTCAATGATTAAATCTACAATCAACATCAAACATCAAATAGCCTGTATATTTTTGGTCGTAGATAAAGTAGTGTACGCAACGATTGTATTCAGCCTTTAAGCCACTCGTGAGATATTTAGAACACTCGCTTCGCTCGTGTTCCAACTTACATCTCACTCGTGGCTTAAAGGCCTTCATAATACAATCGTTGCGTAAACTACTAAAACCCCACAATTTGAAACGCCTCCACAGAGTACCTGTATTTGCCTAATTCAGTTGAACAATTAATATCAGTGTAAGCTAAGTTTTACTGAGGCCTATTTCAAAAACCATTTAACATTATTTGTATAGACTGTATACTAGCTGGCCCGTACGGCGTTGCCCTTGGTGGTTGGTATTTTCAGTCTTTTTAACGTAATTGTATTCTTTTTAAGTGTTCAGTCAGTGAGTGGTATTTGGTTTTTATATATTTAGATCTTAAATAATAAAAGCACTATTGTCATAATAATAAAAAATCTGAAATTATGATTTTAGTAACTTTGATCCCCCAAACCCCTCCTGAAATTTCGAAATTTTTCATACCCTTTTTTAGTGAGCACCTATGGCCCTAGAGGAAGCTACATACCAAATTTCATTCCAATCTGTTCGGTAATTTTGAAGAAATCGTGATTTAATAACTTTGATCCCCCCAAACCCCCCTAAAATTTCCAATTTTTTAAAACCCTTTTTTAGTGAACACCTATGGCCCTAGAGGAAGCTACATACCAAATTTCATTTCAATCCGTTCGGTAGTTTTTGAGAAATCGTGAGTGAGCGAGTGGTATTTCTCTTTTATCTATATAGATTACTAGTAACGAAAGTGACTTTTTTATCATGTTTTATGGAAATTCAACCAAGCACGTTTGGTGCGAGTTATTAACGACACTGTTCATCATGATGCAAAATAAAAAAACAATAGACCCGAACAAAATAAAAACTATTACATTTCTCATAACAATTTTACTTTCAATTAACAATTTTAACTTTTATTAAAAACAAAATTATCTCAACAACATAAATGAGTTAGAAAATCAAACTACATAAAAAACATACAATTTAAAAGTTCATATTAATGTTTATGGTGCAATTTTGATTATTGGTAACATTGATTCTTCCTTTAGAAGTTTTTTTCTGAAGTCCCTGTAATGTTGCGACATTTGTAATGGTCATGTTTATATTATCCACTTTTTGGACTTTTGACATCATAATCTACTACTGACATCATAATCTAAATTTACAAAAATAATAATTTAAAAAAATCTAATTTTACAAAAAAAAATTGCAAAATATTTTTTTTAAATCAGTTTTGCTGTCTACACTTTCCTGATTTTCAACATTTTGTTTGTGTCCTCATAGGCTCAGTAAAATTTGGCCGTCTGTTTTGACAATTATATTGTTAACCATTTAAGACCAGCTGATTTCATAGCACAAATGCATGGAAAGGAACATTAGAGTAGAGCAATGGGAAATCTGCTGATCACTTTTCCCTTGCTCTAAATTTGAGATTGGGTAACGACCGCTTTCATGCTCAGCTGTTAACGAAAATACCTACTTTCTATGCAGAGTGATGTAAAATATATTTATTATAATAGCAGATAAAATAAGTCTCTGCTTCAAGGTTTAACTGTTCCTTTCAAGTGTTTATTTCATGAGTTACTCATTTTTAAATTGTCCTCTAAACAGTGAGCAAAAATTTTGGTAACTTAAAAAAAAAACACCTAACAAATTTAATACCTTTAATCAATTTAATTTTTTCCCTTTATTAAAAAGGTTAGTTTAGTTATATATAAAAAAAAACATGATATAGTGATATTAAGATATTTAACAAAATCGTTGGATAAATCACTTTCAGAACCAAAACAAGGATAAGAGACATTTTGAAAATAACAGTAAAGATAAGGGAACTTTTGCGTAAAATTTAAAAAATAGCTTGAATAAGGATAGAGGATGAGTTGTAAAGAAAGGAGTTTGTGTTGAGCGGCAGCTATTTTGGATTGGATAAGGGACATTTTTGAATCAAACGAGCATTTCTCACATCTTTTTTAATTATTTTAAGTTTTTAAAGGCCGTTTTGAAACAAACTATTTGTTGAATCTGGCAGAAAATATTATCATGCACGTCATGTAACTCAATGTAATTAACTCAATTTCGTAAAAAAATGGATAAAGGACGAGTTGAAAATGAGCGACTCGCATAATTTATATTTATTAAATTATTTAAGGAAGTTATAAATAACTCTTTGCCATAGTTTGTTTAGTTTTTATGTAATTCCAGTTGTGTAAAGTTAGCAAAGAATCAATTTTATTAAAGTATGTATTATACTTAATTATTGAAGTACATTTTATTTTTTGTTGTAGTGTAGCTTTGCACTTTTTGTACAAAAGATTGCCATTTTGATTTTTACTAAAATAATGGGAACTTTTTGAGACATTATTCAGTTTAGTTAAGAAATTTATACACCGAAGTTACAATTGCAAGAGAATATATTTAGGTACTTAAATTATGGATATAAAGAAACCAAAATGGCAATTGAACTAAATATTAAGAGCAAAAGTAATCATTTTTATATGCCATATTGTGTTTTTGTTTAGTGAATCACATGTTAGTTTTGTAATTGATCAACAATATTGTGTTTCAAAGATATATAAAGAATATGTTTATTGTAAAGTTATCTGTACACTCAAATGTGTGGCTGTATCTTAACAAATAAACATTACTATAATTGTACAAATAATTATGGGTTTGATTTTGTTCTACATATAACCATGGATGCCAATATCATATTTTCTAGGGGATTTGCTAGAGCGGCGGTTTGCAGTACCCTTTCTCCTTGCAAAAGGAGGGTCCGGAAAAATTTTTGACCTCCCCCAAAAAACTTTTAAAATTTGGGAAACCAATTTGGCTGTTTCTGCCCCAAGTTCACCTTTCACTGTACTAAATACTGTTAAGACAGATATAAAACAGATTTTTGTAGCCTTTTTGAAAAAAAGATCCCTAGGTTATCAAACTAAAAATGATCAAAACTAGTTATAATTTTCGTTTTATTTATTGCAATCAAATTTGTCAAAAATTCCTTTAAAATCAATTTGATAATCGGATTTTTGTTTGTTTGTTACTCACCATATAATACAGAGTTTTCATAAAATAATGGTGGAGTTTTAACTGTCTGTAAAACTGTTATGAGACAAATCAAACATTTCATATTGGTAGCTCAAATAGTTTTGTTTACATTCATAAAAACAGCTGTGTTGATTGTTGTGTTTTAAAACTGGCAACAAATTGCCTCAACTTGTTGGCAACATGTTGACAACTCCGTTGTAAATGCGGCTTAAGTCTTCTAAACCATACAATAATATTTAATATTATTAAATAAGTAATACTTAATAAAACTCTTGAGTTCTGTTATTCTTGGCTTACAATGTTACAACTTGCGATAATGATTGATTCGATACTGTACCTGTTCGATACTTTCAATCCAACTTTCTAGTGGTATCGATACGACAGTTCTGATACGGTATCGATACCGAATATCGGATAATTGGTGGTATCGCAATGTCCTAAATTTTAAAAGTTTTCTGGGGGAGGTCAAAATTTTCTCTGAACAGCTGTGTTGATTGTTGTGCTAATTATTTGGTAACCTTATTCTTTGAAATAAACAATAAATTCCATGCTGTAGCCTACGGATTAGTGTATTAATTAACTAAGTAATTATTTTTTACCTTCTTTAGTATGTCAATCTAATCCTTTTTTAATTTGTTCTTCTCCTACGACCGCGGTTTCAGGTATTCGCCCATCTTCAGGTACTTCTACAATGACACAATAACACTAACACATAACTACACATTATATAAATTTTTACTCCGTATTGGAGATTGTTAAAAGTTAAAAGTTTAAGTATTTTCCTTTAGCGATGCTCACGCTAAGCCCCATTATCTATCATATTATCAGAAATATTTTTAAACCACATCGAAAACAAATATCTTCTTATAGCCACTAACCAATACAACAGTAAAATAATATTTTATCATAGATATGTTGATGATATTATTGTCTTATTCAATGGTAATAACAGGCAGCTACAACTGTTAAACAATTTTATGAACAACATGCACCCTAATCTTCAATTCTCACTAGAAATAGAAACCAACGACAGCCTAAATTTCCTCGACTTAACCATAACAAAAAAGCTTAACGAACTCTCCTTTAAAATATTCAGAAAACCGACAACTACAGTCCAAACAATCCACGCAACATCCCATCACCCACAGGAACAAAAAATGGCAGCTTACAATAGTTTCATTCATAAACTTTTAACCGTTCCCATGTCGCAAGAGGATTACAACACAGAATTACAAATAATTAAATACATCGCCTCGTCTAATGGATACGATATCGCCATGATAGACAAGTTAGTCAAAAAACATAAAGCAAAACAACGGAACATAAATCCCAAGCCTAAACAAAAGTATATAGCATGTGATTTTGGAAATAAATTAAATTACACGCTCAAAATAGTCATGGCAAAAAACAACATCACTATTACATTCAAAACCACCAACAACCTCGAGAAAATTATAAGAACTGAAAACTCTCGTAAATTAAGCAAAGAAGAGAAAACAGGGATCTATGAAGTAACTTGCAACGATTGTCCTAGTCATTACATAGGACAGACTGGACGCCCTTTCTTAAAAAGGTTTAAAGAACACCTACCATCCAGGCATTTAAATCCCACAAAGTCGAGTTACGCAGAACATCTCATCAGTAACGCACACACATACACGGATTTTAAAACTAACATGAACATATTACACGTGTGTAAGAAGGGGCGTATTATGAATGCTTTGGAAGAATACGAGATATACAAAGCCAGAAAAAATAAAGCACAACATCTGCTAAATGACCAACAATCGTTTCAATCCAACATAATATTTGACACTGTTATTGGCACAGAAATTACGGTTCAACGTCTAATGGCAAAGCATGATAACAAGGACGCAAGGACTAACGTCAGTAGCGTAGTGACCGGCCTAGCGTGAGCATCGCTAAAGGAAAATACTTAAACTTTTAACTATCTCCAATACGGAGTAAAAATTTATATAATGTGTAGTTATGTGTTAGTGTTATTGTGTCATTGTAGAAGTACCTGAAGATGGGCGAATACCCGAAACCGCGGTCGTAGGAGAAGAACAAATTTAAAAAAGGATTAGATTGACATACTAAAGAAGGTAAAAAATAATTACTTAGTTAAACAATAAATGGTTGTTTTCTTTAAAAACCATGTTTTCTGATCAAGAAAAAGCTAAGTGTGATATATAGTCAGTGCAGCGGGCATTTAGAAGAACATTTTTTTATAAAGCTTCACCTCATGAAAATAACATTCGGTGTTGGAGGAAGTAGTTCATAAACACTGGACCAGTTAAAAAGCAAGGTAGACCACCAGCCTCAAACCAAACAGTAGAAAACATAAGAGTATCTTGTAGTAGAAGTCCCAAAAAATCCCTCCCTTGTCGTAATCTTAAATTAGGAATACCAGTAAGTACACTTCACTTGCACAAAATTCTCCATCTTCATGCCTACAAAATTCAACTTCTTCAAAAATTAGTGATTAAAAGAGCAGGATTTGCTACGTTTATGATGAACCAAATAGTAGAAATGATGTTATTTTTTCGGATGAGGCCACGTTTCACACCAACGGGTGTGTTAATAGGCACAACGTGCAGATTTGGGGATCTCAGCATCTTCATGAAATTTTTGAAAAGGAAAGATATTCGGCAATATCAACGTTTGGGATGGTCTGTCCAAAGAAGAAGTGATTGGGTAATTTTTCTTCGCTGAAAAAAATATCAATGGGAATGTTTACCTAGATATGCTGGAGAACTATTGTTTTCCTCAACTCGACAAAATGGAAAATGTAAATAGTCTTTATTTTCAGCAAAATGGAGCACCTCCACATTACAAAACCATTGTTCAAATGCCTTACATGTTAAGTTGCCAAACAGGTGGATTGGCAGAGGTCTATAGCATGGCGTCTAAGAAACCTATACTTTGGAACATTGCCAATTGTGGGAGAATTGTTACATAGAAGTAAGCTACCAGCGTACATCCCGGCTTCACTGTGTATGCACTCTAAAGGTTCAGACTCAATGCTGTGTGGGTTAATATTTCACCTGACTAGCCAAATTGGTAGGGGCATTACAATACTATCGATACCAGTGGTATCGATACTTTTGTTTCGATACCAATAGCATTGATCTCGGTATCGAATCATTCAATATTTTGTCGGTATCGAAAGAAAATGTGCAGTATCGTAACAAAAAAGTAGTTCTTCCTTGAACAGTGAATAGGCCTATATTTATTTTGAAACCCATTTTAAAGGTAAATTTCTTTCGAAGACTCATGTTTGTTTAAAAAAAATAAGGCTATCGAATTTAAACATATTTTAATTTACCATTTAAAGTAAAGTATTCAGTAGCAACCATTGTCTGTGACAGATCACTCCGCATCGTCAGTTGTCATGTAATTTCCAAAAAGGCATAAAATGAGGCCTAATTTAATCTAACATATTATAATACAGAAATTATAAAGTACCGTACGTAGACTATTCCAGTAAAACAAATTTACAATTTCTGTCTGAAGAACTGGAAAAAAAGTGTGCTAACTATGATAAATTACCATAGTGATTTTGTATATTTTTACATGATTATTTTGTGCCACAATGTAATAAACTATAAACGAAATTAATTTTTAGAATGTTCTGAGTACAATGACACAAACTTTGATTTAAAAAAATGCTTGTTAAAAGAGTACCACAAGTACTCTTTGCCAGATAGAGGATTAATCTATAACAACAAATTCAACAGATAAAGGGAAGTTACAGTTAAAACACTAAAGCCGTGTTTACACTAAATGTTGGCAACAAAATTTATTACCAACATGTTGACAACAAGTGAACGCACAGTTGCCAATAAGTGGAAAACAAGTTGGCAACAAAATTTTTTGCGCAAATAATTTGATCACGTGAGAAATTTATTTTTAACCCAATACATTTCACTCACCTGTTACTTAAGTTGCGTCCAAGATGTTTTCTGCAGAGGATGCTACTCTACCTGCGGCTGCTTGTGTAATGTTGGCCAGCCATTATCAGAGACGTCCCAGAAGATATTGGGTGAGGCTTTCTTTGCGGGCTAGAGAGAAATATAGTGGGAGTGACTTATTATCTGACTTACGTAAGGATGACAGTGATCCTTTGTCAGGTGAACTGAGGTGCGATGGAAGCATAAAAAACTTTTTGAGGATGACAAGTTGTGACTTTGAGTGCTTGTTAACAATGGTAGGACATAAAATCCAGAAACGTGACACGAACTACAGAAAAGCAATACCTGTGTGCAAAGAAAACCCATGCTACTTGAACCTGAACATGCTCATAAGGTGGTATTGGCCTGTATTCATCTCCACAACTTTTTAAGAGGAGTTAATCATCTAGTTCATTCTACACACCACAGGGAACCTTTGATAGCGGGGACATAAATACGGGAACAACTATTCCTTTCCAAAGAACCTCTCTTTCCCTATACATTTATATCAGTTCAGTTATTTTTGCTCGCGACCATTCAACTCCCCCACTTTCCATTGTAAACATAACACCTACAACAACTGTATCTGACCTTTACCTACACAAACACACGTTAATGGGCTTGGCCTTGACTACAACTGGAGTGATGACGCGCTGTCTGGCGCGAAATCGGAGTGAGGAAATTTGTCAACTTGTTGCCAACAAGTTGCTTGTCTTTTAGCGTCCATTAACATTTTGTTGTCAACTTTCTTTGAACTTTACCGACAACTGACGGGAAACGAAATTTTTGTTGTCAACATGTTGGCAACATCCAAAAGTTGTCAACATTTTCTTAAAACTGGCAACAAGTTGCCTCAACTTTTTTTATTTTTTTTTATTTATTATTTTAATCTACAATCAGTCAACAGACTATAATTACATTAGATACAGTAAAAATGGCGTTATGAAGATAGTGGAGCCACCGCCCCGCAATTCTTCCTAGTCAGACAGCATGTCCTTCCGCTTCAGTCTTCTGACGGAACATGGCGTTAACAACAGCCTGGCAAGAGGGTTAGGATGTCCCGAAAGGCGATTCATGTGATTCCTACTTCGACGAACAATTTCCTCTTGGATCTTTGGCATGTCCAGATAGTCATGGATCTCAGAGATGCGAGTATACCATGGAGGATTCAAAATAACTCGTAGAATGTTATTTTGGGCCCTCTGCATGCATTGTATAGTGGACTTGCTTGCAGTGCCCCAAAGTTCGATGCCATAGGTCCAAATAGGTTTGAGGATTAAACAATAGACTAAAAGTTTGTTGTTAAGCGACAGAGCAGATTTTCTACCTAGGAGCCAAAGTAGGCTTCTAAAACGATTGTTGACCACATCTCTCTTGTTCCTGATGTGATTTTTCCAAGTCAAACGACGATCAAAGTAGAATCCAAGATACTTAACGCATTCGGACTGAGGCAAAATATCATTCCCCAACTTGACTGGGGCACATATCCCTTTACGTAGAGCAAAGGTAACGTGATGTGATTTGGATGCATTGGCTTTTATTCGCCACTTAACTAACCAGGCACTTTCGGGGTAATCAGGTCAAAACCCGGGGCCTTATTATCCTCCAACGCAGCTACTGTTCTACGAAGTTCTTTGAGTGTAATGGGCCTTATTGGTAGGCACAGTTGGAGGTCTTGACCTAAGACATTAGCAATTTCAGGATCTATATCGTCAATTGAATCATTGGGTCTAAAGACTGAAGAGAGGTGAGCAGCAAAAGCTTCGGCCTTCTCAGAGTCAGTACGTGCCCAAGAAGTTCCTGCTCTGACAGGAGGAAAAGATTTCTGAGGCTTGTAATTTTTATGTAGCCCTCCACAATGAGTATTCACCATGGGCTGAGGGTGACATATGTTCCAGCTTATCCTTGAGAGTTGCGTTAGCGGATTCAACAAGCAACTTTTTTAGCTCTTTAGATGCACGATTTAGTAGCTTTTTGTCAAGCGGGTGGTGAGATTGCTGCCAAAGTCTTCGTAACCTACGTTTTTCTTTGATTTTATCCCTAATAATTGAGGAAACCATTACCCCAGGTTGCCTGTTCTTCAACTCAGGGGAATTAGTCCACGCTGCGACTTGGATAAGATTGGTAATGTATACGCAAGCCTGGTCAATGTCATCAGCACCATTTAAGGGAACACTGAGATTCACGACTCCATCCAGACTGTCCCTGAAGGAATCCCAATCAGTTCTACAGTTGGAGAGAGACTCATATTCACTATTTCGAGTTAGAATCCTTGTACCAACAGTAAGAATAATAGGTGAATGGTCAGACGACCCATCGAAGCTAGATTCAATGGATGTATACAAGTGAGAGATATTCTTTGTTATAAAGAAATCTAGTAAGTCTGGAATTTTATGCGAATCCGTAGGCCAGTATGAAGGCTCTCCTGTTGATAATGGAAGCATATAGTTACTGTCAATACTCAGCTTTAGCTCACGTCCGCGAGTTACAGTAGTTTGTGAACCCCAGTAGGAATGTTTCGCATTCCAATCACCACCAGCTATAAAACGGTCGCAAAGAGTTTTAAAGTAATCAGTGAACATATCCTTACTTATTATGTGTTTAGGAGAACAATAGCAAGCCGAAAGAGTAACAGCACCAGCACGATCCTGCACCCCAACCGTAGTAGCCTGAAGATAATTAGTTGAAAATGGTTCTAGTAAACAATGCTTCAGAGCTTGTTTGATCACAATGGCTGAACCGGCATGAGCTCTTCCATCCGGAAGAGGAGTGAGGTATGTACAATATCCAGGAACTTTAATACAACTCCATGTTGTAACATGTGGCTCAGAGATCAGTACGACATCCAGTTTGTTATTATTGATGAAGGACACTAGTTCAAGCCTATTCGGAGACAAAAGCCATTGATGTTCCATGCAGCAATTCGCAGCGAGGTCATTTGTCCATTTTGTTAACTAGGTTAGTAATAAGTCCTAAAATCATACTTATTTGTTGAATTAAAAGCTCGATCTTATCACTTTGCATTAGTAAAAGTTTCTCCATCGCACCACTAGATTGATGGTCTGTACCAGGTCTAGGATTCTCCCCTGTTGATGCACAACGTGTAGCTTGAGATTATGTTGCGCTAGGACTTCCCGGTTGCTTGGATGCTCCAGAGCACATCTGGGAGCTAGGGTTAGCTGAGCCAAGTGGAGTATTAATAGTTTGTTTCGGGGCTCTTACAATAGGTTTCTTAGTTTTCCTTGATAATATATCTTTGTATACCTGACAACCCTTGTAATTTGCTGGATGATCGCATAAGCATAGTGCACACTTAGCAGGAGATCTTCGATCCTTTTTCCCACACTCAGAAGTTTTATGGCCCTCTCCACATTTAACACACCTGTAGGGCCTCGTACAATAGTTCTTTGAATGACCGTATTGCTGACAGCGATGACATTGAACAATGAAGTTTGATTTCCGTGGGTCTTCTATTCTAACTTGCTGATGAAATATGTACTTTATATCTTTCACAGCCTTGTTATTGACACTAGGCTCAATGTTAACAAAGAATGTGTTTGTTGGCTTTTTATCCGGTCCATACCGAGCATTTATAATTTCTCCTCTGACAGTGTTGCCTGTAGCTTCTATCTCCTCAACAATGGCGCTGTGTGGGGTGGAGTAGTGGAGATTTTTCACAACAATCCTGTAACACTTTGTATCTTTTCTTGAGAAGGTGTGCCCGATTAAACCCTTTTTTCTGATTAGATCCATGATCAATAATTTATAATCCTCTGCTGTGTTAACGAGAACACATAGTAGATTTTTTTTTTGACAACCCTAAACTTAAATTGATTTCTATCACTGACAGTTTTTATTAGTTTTGTTAGTTCATTCACATCATCTATGCCATAGAGAATGATTGGTGGGGGCTTATTTATCCGATTTGACCCAGGATCTTTATGTTCAACTGTGTCTGGTGGATCCAAAGGCAATTTACTAAACCTGTTATTCAAGTAGATTCCGTCACTCTGTAAAGGTGAATCTCCACCTCTCCTCCGTTTTTGACGATGAGATACAGGAACATGCTGCCATTGAGGAGGAGGAATCACCTGAGAGCCGGAGGGTGGTAGAGAATTCTTCAGGTCCACTGACTCTGTCTCATCTCTAGGAGGTGCTTGAATGTTCAAATTAGTTCCCGGTATACTGTTGATAGGTGATAAATCCCCAAGAGAAGATGACCGTGATCTGTTAAAGATTCCAGGATGTAGTACTTGCTGGACTAGTTTCTTCTTCCTAAAGCTGACAGCCGGTGGAGGAGATCTTGTTAGCCTTGAGATGGATGTCATGGGTTGCTTCCGGTTTTCCTCTGAAGTGCCAGATGGTGGTGACCTCTGAACTTTTTCACTCCTTGAGAAAGGGTTTACATAATCCGCCACAGGAAGCAAGTGGGCTAATTCTGAGGCATTGCAGTCGCTTGCTGACGACGACCCGGGGCCCGCTTTCTCACCCCTGACTATCGCCGGTACTGGGGATCCGACGCCCTGCTCCGTAACGTTTTCCTCCTTCTGACTTTCTATTTTTGGTTTATTTTCAGGGTACCTTCCCTTATCTGGTTTTTGGTCCGCCCCGGGTGTTTGATTTCCCCGGTACCACTCATCTCTGAGAGGCGTTCCCCTATCCGCCACCTGGGGAGGCGTCCGATATGGGACCAGCATCCCAAACGGAAAGTTGTTGCCTCAACTTGTTTGCAACATGTTGACAACTCCGTTGTAAAGGCGGCTTAAGTCTTCTAAACCATACAGAAGACTATGGCTTATAATAATATTTAATATTATAAAATATTAGTAATACTTAATAAAACTCTTGAGTTCTGTTATTCTTGGATCAGTGGCGGCTCCTTGTAAGGTTGTTTGGTTGCACAACCCCAAGAAAGAAAACAAATAATTAATCACATTAATATTTCTTTAAATATCAGTGCATTATCAATATCAACCTCATTTTAATCCAAAATTTACGGCCAAGAATGTCCCCAAACGGTTGAAAAGCCGAAGAACATCAACCCAACCTTCGCGCGCAGCGTCTCAGAATGCACTGCTTCAGCAACCAGAGCCGAATACAGTTATTAGCATTGAAACTGGTGGGGATTTGTAACTAAGGAGTTGCTATGGCAACTCACATAAAGCCTTCAGGTGCAATAAAGTTCTGCAACAAGCCACTTGGGGCTCTAAGTTTTGCCTGCATTAATGCCTTGATGTTCAAACTTCATGTTTTGTTTAGTGAATAATGCAAGACATTTTGAGGTTTGTGTTGTTAGTTTTGTTCTCGTATTTTGGCTAGCTGTGTTTAGTGTTTATTTGTTTTAGATTGTGTTAATATATTTTAGTGTGTATGTCTTTAGTCTGGATTCCATTACAATAGTGCTTTTTACATTCTTCTTCATAAGTTGTAGCAATTGAGTGGGCCTAGACAGAGAGTGTGGTGTGTAGTGTTGATTATGATTAGACGCCAATCAAAAGCTGTTAATATTATTTTCATAATTAATATTCGTGCCATTCGTGATTTGATTATAGTTTTAATGATAGGCTACAACCTATTACCAAAATGTTTGAACCCATATTTTATTGTAGGCTAGTATACCCTTCTGAAAGCTAAAATTTTTTTTTTACTTGTTTCACTTGTACGTAATGGTAACCAAACCATTTTAATGGATTTAAGTTAAAAATGTTGGTGTAATTAAGACAAAAACGTATAATTCCATGTGTAATTCCTCATCTAAAATAATGTGTTAAATTGCGTTCATATTCCATACCCCCATACCCAGAAATTCTCTGCACGTAATTGCCAAGGTCTCTAGAAAGGACCTGTCATGTAAACAAACTCAAACCCCTCGACCCGTTCCCTGTCCAGTGACGTCATTATAGTATAAAAACACCGCGCTACCATGAAAGATGTATGTTTCGTCGTACAAATCACCTCATTTTTAAAAAAATAGATGTATTAAACTATTTTTGGGGTTGCAGTTTTTTTAAATGATACTTAAGTTACACATTTCAACATTTGTAATTGTAAGAATATATCTTAACCTTTTCAAAAACATTATGTTTATGTCATTAATTTGCAATTTACAATAATTACAAAAGTATAATCATACAAATTTTAATTTATATTTTTACTGACTAAAATTTAAAATAAAAAGCTATCTTGGTAATACATTTTAAATCATATAACTAAAAAGCAGTCATTAAAATTGTATTTAATATTTTTTACAGAATAAAAAAGAAAAAAATGCAATCACGATAATACATTTTAATCTATATAATAAAAATTAAATGCTATTCGTTGGTAAGCATCACTTGAGAACGGCTGGACCGATTTTGCTATTTTTTGTTTTAAAATGTTCGTAATAGTCCGAATTAGGTTTTTATGAAAAGACATTTTTGTGTGGGGTAACGTAAATACAGTGTGGGGTAACGTTTTAACTTATTTTTTAAAACTAAATGTAACAAAAACTAATGTTTAACTTTAATTTTCTTTCAATTCATGTGTTCTGTCCGGACGAGCCGAAGTCTCGAAAAAGTGTTGAAATGGGGTTGCTACCCCTATAAAATAAATACAAATTAAACTACCTTCCTACAAGCTGTAAACCTAAAATTATGTAATATTAAGGTATTTTTAAGAGAATACAAAACTATTTGCAATTTGATTATTAAGTCAGTGGGATAACTACCCTTAAAATTAAATTAAGCAATAGGGAATCATTGCGGGTCGACTAGTTTGTAATAATAAATAAAAATACGATCTAACAAATTTTAATTTATATTTTTTTAAATACTAAAATGAGAAATATTTAGCATGGTAACTACTTATTTGCTAATTTTGCTTGTTTTGCTTTTGCATAATAATATTTTCAAGTTGCAACCGCACAAATGGAACCACCTTTAGGTTTATTTATTGATTTTCTATCCATTGTAGGCCTAAATAATATATTTCTTCTACCTACACTTCTAAAACACTTTATATACACTAATTTAAAAAAGTTTAAGTTTAAACAAAAAACACAAGCCGTTAAACATTCACAAATAATGAGTAACGCGTATAAACGTAAACGACAGAGCTTTGATCACTGTCTAGGTATACTAATAACTACGTCACAGCCCCCACTCCACTTTTTTTGATATTTCCCGAATGAGGTAACCTTTCCTATCTAGAGACCTTGATTGCAACCACCAAGTTAATAACCCACCAGCCGCCGAGCCGCCACTGTCTTGGATTACAACGTTACAACTTTCGAAAATGATTGATTCGATACTTATGGTATCGATACTTTCAATCCTACATTCTAGTTGTATCGATACCACAGTTCTGATATGGTATCGATACCAAATATCGTATAATTGGCGGTATCGCAAACGATCTAAATTTTAAAAATTTTCTGGGGAAGGTCAAAATTTTCCCTGATCCCCTGTTGCTGAAGGAGAAGAGAGGGTACTCTTTAATCCCCATACCCCGGTCTAGCCCCCCCCCCCCTAGAAAATATCATATGGACGCCCATGTGATGACCTATATAACTTTTAAGAATCATCCTATCTTATGTTGATTTATAAGGGGTAAACATTTTAACTTCATTGGAAACAAAATAAACGGTACCAGGAACTGGCAAATACTTTCTCACAAATACATTTAAATTACTAAACAGATTCACTGTGACTTGTAGGGTGGGGTAGGAGAGTTTTTTTATTAAAGTTGGAGATTAACTAATAAATATTATTATTATTATTATTATTATCTAGAGAGAAAACTATTCGATCGATTTCGAAAAAATTTGCACCAAACACGTCAATTAGGTCTTCATAGATGCACGTAAAATGGTTTTGAAATTTTTTTAAACAACCCGCTTTATGGCCAAAAAACCCCCAAAAACAGTTATTATTATTATTATTATTAGCTAAACGAGAATTTTTAGAAAGATGCGGGTTTCTGTATATGGTAGGGCACATTAAAGGCTACAAATAAACCAAATTTTATCAAAATCGTTAGAGCCGTTTTTTAATTAAAAAAATAATAACTGATTTTTTGGGGGTTTTTTGCCCAAAAAGAGGGTTGTTTTTCAAAATTGTTCAAAACCCTTTTTCGTGCATCTATAC
>JAGFPH010001485.1:4677-26078 GCA_018207615.1 Philaenus spumarius | reverse complement strand
TAAATATTATTATTATTAGCTAGAGAGAAAACTATTCGATCGATTTCTAACAAATTTGCACCAAACACGTCAATTAGGTCTTTATAGATGCACGTAAAAAGGTTTTGAAAAATTTTGAAAAACAACCCCCTTTATGGCCAAAAAACCCCCAAAAATCAGTTATTATTATTATTATTAGCTAAACGAGAATTTTTAGAAAGATGCGGGTTTTTGTATATGGTAGGGCACATTAAAGGCTACAAATAAGCCAAATTTTATCAAAATCGTTAGAGCCGTTTTTTTATAAAAAAATAATAACTGATTTTTTGGGGGTTTTTTGACCAAAAAGGGGGTTGTTTTTCAAAATTGTTCAAAACCCTTTTTCGTGCATCTATACAGGCGTACTGGACATGTCTGGTGCAAATTTGGTTGAAATCGATAGAATAGTTTTCTCTCTAGCTCTGTCTACATACAGACATACATACATACAGACATACATACATACAGACATACATACAGACAGACATTTTGTAAAAACCACTTTTTTGGACTCAGGGGGTCCGAAAACGGATATTTCCACAAAAATCTCAACATCGATTTTTTTGCGATCACTATACTTTCTCTATACTATAGTATAGTGAGAAAGTAAAATATTTGTTCGATCCAAACAAATTTCTATACTTTTTGTCAGGGAATTTAAAAAAAACGATTTGTTTTCGATCAAGTTATATTATACCAGTTATAAATCAACATAAGTTAGGATGATTCTGAAAGTTATAGTATAGTATAGTAGGTAGGGTCATCAAGTTATTTTTGTACGATTTTTCAAGGTGGGAAGATAATAATTAATTGATGTGTTCCGACAAAAATTAGTATTCAACACGGCAACGTTTTCGTAACGGAAATACTGGAATTTTATTTGAACTTTTTATTATGATAGATTTAGAATAAAATCAAAGCTTTTATAATCCTTTATAAAATACGATACCGTATTGAAATCCGTTATTCACATTATTCTTCCGATATCATTACAACATCGAATCTCCAATATCGAAACAAAAATATCGTTATTTACTAAAAAAACTTGACAGGTCTAGTTTAGAGTTTAGAACGTCTTGGTTTTGGTACTTTGGTAGATCTAGGAATCTAGGATCAATCTACTGTATCTATTCAAAATGGCTACTGTTGGTGAACCATTATCTTTAGCCAAAGGTAAATATTATGTTGTATGAAATTTGAAGTTTTGAATAAAAATTTACAAATAAGGCTATCCAAAATAAATTGTGTCATTTTAAACAAAGTTTATTTTCATTAATTTGAAACTTGAAGCATTTTCACAAATTATTTTGATTTATTTTTAGATTTAAACAAGAATAATTTTAGTCCTAAATGTTGAACCTTAAAACATGCTATTGTGTTCTTAATTTCCTTTTTATTTCTCGGGTTGTATGGCATAAATTCTGAAGCTGATAAGTAATTTCTAAATAATTGAGGTTTCTAGGATAACCTAAAAATTATGGACGAATCTTCAGTATGCCACACCTTGTTGAAATCACATCCGCCTAATATACTAGAGAATTTCTAGCATAGCCGTGACCTTGAGATGCGCAGTAGAATCGGATTTGATTCGAATGGTGGGGGGTCAGAGAGGCTCAGTCTTTTGCCTCACTTTGAACGTAACACTTCAGTGTGGATCCAAGCCCTTGTACGGGTTTTTAATAAATATATTGTCTGTTCACAAATCAATTTATTATTCAATTATCGCTGTTATTATTGTTTTTTCAGCGTTGTTAATTTTTTATTGATATTTGTATGATTAGGTTTAATAGAAGGCAGTGTCAAATCAAAGTTAGGGGTTAGAAAAGTGATTCACAGCCAAACCTGTGAGATTGTTGCTAATGTTTGCGAAATTGATATAAGGCTTGGGCGCAACTATACTATTCGACTCTACGCCATATTGCTGCAGCGGTGCCAACGTATACGCAACAAATGTTTTAATACGTCATTGTACCTAATGTTCAATTCATTTCTAAACATCTGAAATAGGCCTGAATGAAAACCGAAAATAACTTTATCAAAATGTATTGTAATTTATTATAAATAGATAATAAAACACTTTAAACTGAAACTCTATTCATAAGTTATTAAGAAAATATTAGACATAAGCCTAAGTTAGCCATGGAACATCGGATTAAGAATGCAAAAGTAAATAAACACAATAGCCGGTTTCCGCTGTTCCTACGGTTTAACATCACTTAATAAAATAAAATAATACACTTTTAACTTAAACTCACTTCAAGAATAATAAAAAAAAAACCTAAAAGGTTCTAACCTATAGCACTTAGTCACAGTAGGCTATGTTTACCTGTATTCAACATTTAACAATAGAATTTAAAACAACGTCCTTGTCTGCAAAAATATTAGGCTAGGGTCGAATAGTAGTATATACGCTTTACATACGAAAAGTAATAACTTCAAACATTCATTTTTTTATATTTATTCGTATATTTACAGTTAATCTTTGTCGTCTGCAAACATATGTATATTAACATTAATCATTATACCACTAATCTACTGAACTACAATACACAATGTATAATTTAACATTCAATTAGTACAATATAGTTAGGTTCGCAGCACTACTCCTAAAAAAAAATGTCATCGTCTGCAAACATATGAGTGTAGAGTCGAATAGTAGTAAAGTTACACCAAGGCTTGTTTCGGATTCTTTGGTGTACGAATAAACAAAAAATCACACTATTCTGAACAGTGTACAGACAAAACTCTTATTCTATTTACACAGAGGCCTAGATATAAAAAGTCCCATATCTATATTTACACGGTGCAAGTAGGCTAATACAACACAAGGCTGTCGGGACAACAGTAATAGTAGCATGATGTCTCTTCCCTTCCAGCAGACGGTGACCCCACTTGCCTAAATTCTTCCCTCCCTCCAGCCCATCTGAGAGGTCATGCAAAAATCTGACGAATTATACCTTTGTTTGAGTAGTGCTACCAACCTATGCACATTGTCACACCGTTTGTTTGCTAGAAATTTGAGAAATTAATGTACTTGTGTATGGTATATGCAGGTACTGGAATCTACCTATATATTAGCCTACACAATTTTGGTTCATATATAATATTTTCAGGTGTGCATTTATTTGCTTACTTTATTTTTTAATTTTCTTTTTATCAATGCAATGGTTTACAATTAATTTGTTTGTTTCATTATTTATTAAAAGACCCTAATTTTGTGAATGCATTATGTATGCTTTCCCTACGCTGTTAAACAATTAATCTTTTTTTTTTAATATTTTCAGATGTTAATAGAGCAATAGAACTGCTAGAAAAACTACAAAAAAGTAAGTCTACTGCACTTTTTAATAATGATGCGATTTATTTTTCTCTAATTTTATTTGTTTCGGAATATTATATTTTTCTTGTATCAATATATAGACATATTATTGTTATAAGTTGAAAAATTACCTGTTACTTCCATCATGTGATCCTCTTTGTGTTGGAAAATACTACCGCAGTTTCGGATTCCATCCATCTTCAGGTGAAAAAAACATCACTTACGAGAGGTTTCAGAACAATAAATAATTTATACAAAACTTAAGAAACACAACACACACATAAACATGTGTAACATTGAATTTATGCTAATTTGTCCGAAATTAGTGGTTGGCGGTGAACTCCCGATAAAAACCTCCACTGATCAATGACATTTTTCTTTCCCTTGCAAAATTTTCTGGTATCTTCAGCCTAAAGCTGTGCCAAATATTATATTACAATTAAACACAATTTATCATTTAGGACATTTTTGGTTCTACTTTTATTGCCTTGTAAATCTCAAATTCCTCGGATACACTCATGTAGCCTCCATAGAGTTTGATCATTTTTTGAATGACACCTTACAGAATGAATTGCCCAAAAACAATGTTATCGTGGCTTTCAGCACACACAATAAATTACAACCAACTGTCTAAAAAAATAAAAACAATGCTGAGCTTACTGGTGTCTACCAATATATGTGATACTGGTGTAGTATATGTGATAACTGTTCCAAATATAGGCTACTACATGGGACGGACAGGTCGTTTGATTGATAAAATAACATTTGCCTAAATAAAACCTCAATTCTATAAATTCAATTTTGCTGCCCATATTATTGAGTTTGATCATAAATTCATGAACTACAGATTAACATTAAGGTGTTAAAAGTTCTGCAAAAAGAGTGGTTACATGAGTGTATCCGAGGAATTTGAGATTTACAAGGCGGTAAAAATAGAATCACATAATATCCTAAATGATAAATTATTGTTAATTGAAATATAATATTTGACTCTACTTTGAAGATATCAGATCATTTTACGAGGCAAGGAGGAATTTCATTGACCAGAATTTCTTATCGTGAGTTCAGATCCGGCTCTTACACCGACAATCACCAATGTAAGACATATAAAATTCAATCTTACACATGTTTGTGTTGTGCTTTTTAAGTATTGTATAAACCATTTAATGTTCTGACGACCTCTTGCGAGTATAATTTTATACCTGAGGTTGCAATCTAAAACCGTGGTGGTGTTTTTCAACACAAAGAGGATCACTTGACCAATTTTCACTTGAACAACCATAACAGGTAATTCATGAAGCTATAATAGATACGTATTGATTCATAAGGGACCTTTCCAAAATTACATTATTGCATAAAATTGTGTACATTTTATCTTTAGGCCCACTGATTTAGCTTGAAGTGCGATCATAAATTTTTTAATATCTATTATAATCAGTTAACCAAATTCCTTTTGTCAATTTACATATTAAATTTGGTTGAGATTTTACAGCAGAACTTCATTAATTTAAGCTAATAAATACAATTAGAAGCAATCAATATTAAACAATAATTCAGAAAATAAGGGCAAAATATATTGTACTACCATATCTCATAATCTATATTGAACGAAAAGATAGAAAATTAAAACTATTACATTTTAAAATGAGTAAAGTTAGCACATTTGAAATAAACTGTACATTTTACAGGATTAACAATCTTTTCCATTGCAGAAAGGTTACTGCATCTCTGATTCTATTACAGGTTAACAAATTACCTGTTACAGATCCTTCATGATCCTCTATTGTGTTTAAAAACTACAACGATTTCAGATGTCACATGCAAAAATATCACTCATGGGGGGTTGTCAGAACATTGGTTGTTAAAAACATTGGGTATAAAAATTTTAAAATGTTACGTTTGACAGAGATGTCAAAATCTCTGTTTCGAGTATCATATACAAAGAAATTGTATATTAAAGCGGCATAACACAGACAAATTTAGCACCCCAATTAATTGTCTACAGCATACTTCTAGGCGTTGCCAACTATATTGAAATGCTGTTAGACAACGATGTTTAAGGAAAAGTTTTGCATACTTTAAATTTTGAGGAATAAAAATTTTTATTTCTGAAGAATTGATTTATACTTTGAAAGCTAATTATAAAATGATAAATATTGTAAACTGGAACTCATATTTGTTTGGCTAATCTTAAAATAATAACTCTTTACTATTTTAAATGAAATGAATTACAATGAATAAGTATGACTTTCTTTAAAATACTTGCTCAAAAAATATGTAAGAATTCATTAAAATTAACATATTAAAGAATGGTAATTGAAGTAAATTGTTTTTTGTAGGCCATTTGAAGTAAAATATAAAATTAATAGCAATGATTTTAATTGATACTTTGACAAATAATGTTCATGTTAAAGACCTTACTTTTATAATAGTCTTTACATTAAATTTTATTAAATGTTAACTGTGGTCTTGGGGAGGGGCATTCGAGCTAGCATCGATAAATCATTTATATACGCATTTGAGTTCATTAAATTTGGTTAATTTGTAAAAATTTGTTAAAATTATAAAATGTCTATATAGTTTCTAGTTATGAAAATATATCAAATCGTATATTTTCACTTGTTTAAATTTAAATATTTATCGAACATGCTTTTTGTTTATCATTCTCATTTGAAAAAAATATGAATCAAGTTCGCATCACCTAAGTTGAGGCTTTGGGTCAGAGATTTTGAATTTATCTAAATCTGCGGTCAATTTACTACATGCGTATCTTAAATTGTAACATATTATTTTATTTCTATGTTTAAGGTTTTAAATTTTACATTAGATCTACTATTGAAACTTTAAATATTTATTATAAATGGAACTATTTCATATGACATTGGTAGTTACTGGAATTGTGTTTGTGAACCCTGTCGCTCGCTTGTCATCTCAACAATGTAGACAATATTTATTACTAACTTGTACCATGACAAAATGATTTGTTAACTTGTGCATTTACATTTGATTGATTACCTGTGATTTGGTGTTTAAATAAAGACTAGCTGAGCCGTGCGAAGCATTCGCATTCTAACTTACTTAAATCCCACTTAATTAAAGTACACACTATATAGCTCCGTATTGTTATCATCAGTGTTGCCAACGCCAGGAAAATATCCCTACAACTTACTTGATCTTACATCACTGTTACTTTCGGATTCTTTATTTCTTTTTTCTTTCGTATAATTGTATTTTGTATATTTTTCCGGTGTAGCGGTTAAGGAAAGCTTTAAAATGATGCCTCATTCATGTAATTTGATTATGTATTAAGGAAGTTATGGCGTACCGACAAAAAAATGGCCTTGAGAAATAATATATGTGATTATTACAGGTTACAACTTCTGTTTGTGTAGTGAAATTCTGTTTTTGAGTAAGTAGTGTGTGTGGTTGTTACATTGTGGGTGTTTCTGTGTAAGATAAGGTCTACTCTAATTTAAAGTTTCATATTATTAATTTAGGTGCACACTTTACATTGAATTTGGTTGAATTTGCTGAGTTTAAGGAGATTTGATGGTTTGGTAGGTGTTTCTATATACTGTTTTATAAATCTCAAGAATATAGTTAGGGTTTTGCTTGATTTTGTATAGCCTAGGTATAACATGGATTCATATGGGTTGGTATAGCCTACAAATTTAAAATACATTTTTAAATTAAATAACGCAGAGTAAGGTAATGTTTGTAATGTAGTATGTGTTATGGTTATAGTGTAGGCAGGCCCTGTCTGGCTAGATTGACCGGTGCAGATCTGTCGCTAGCTGCACTAACACATCAATATTTTTGTAGTGTTCATACTATTGTATGTTTTTTCAGTTCCTTTTTTTTATCACTGTAGAGTAGGTAGTAAGTTGCAAGTTGATTCAGTTCCTTGACGAGTTCTGACCTACTGGATTTTGTAATGATGCAGATTCTCTGATAAACTTTATTTGGCCTAGGTCATTTTCATTTTTGTGGTGAAATGGTTCAAGTTCTGATTCTGATGAAGTTTGATTTTGGTTCAACCAGGCTGTTATTAATCGAGATCATGTATGTGCAGTTACTTCTTTTTCTTTTCTGCACCACTTTTGTAAGTTTGTTTTTCATTGTGTTTCAATCGATGTTTTGAAGTTGAATGTTGAAGTGGAGATAAATTCCAACCAATTAAGACTCTAAACTTCGCTGCCATCTGTCTCAATCAGTGTTGCCAGTTACAATTAGACCAAACTGAAATTAACCCACTCGTGTTACACTATTGGGTGGGAGCCCGTAACGTTGGTTTTTCTTAAAACTTAAGGTAAATCGAAATCTACTACTACTATTAGTTGTAGTTGTTCTTCTAAATTAATAATTGCATGACATTAAACTCAAATAACTTCTTTCCAAACGTAGTTTTTTCCTCTTAGCACAAGGCCCCTAACGATCGCCTCTTAGCAACCCAGGTCTGAGTGTAGGTTTTTGAGGTAAGCCTACAAGGCTAGGTTAACTGTGGAATTACATTTTTATGGATTTTTGTATTTGTTTAGAACTAGTAATATATGTTTATTAAATTTAGATAATTTCATTTACTTCTAGTTGTCTTAGTAACTTAATTTACTGTTGGTGCCTCATGATTAGAAATTACCCTCAACTTAAATGGTTGTATCCATTTACTAAAGTGAAGAATTCTAAGTTGGTTGTCGTTAGAGTAAACACATTTACATTGCATCAGTTTAAATAACGCTTTATTTTTTTAAACTACTGTCGCAAAACTGTTTCTGGTCATTGTCTGTTTCAAAACTGTTTCTGGTCATTGTCGTTACTGAAATATCTCTATATATCCATTTGGCCTTTCTATTCAGCATTTGAATTACATTAAGTAGGCCTTATGCTATTGGTTGAGATCTTAAGCTATTGATGTGTTTTTATAATTTATGTTGATGAATTAAGTTCACTCAGGTAGTTTTAAAAGAAGGATCTTTATGAACAAGGTGTGTAATATCATATATATATGTGTGTCAGGTGGTGAGGTACCAGTCACAAAGCTTGCAGCCTTGCAGAAAGTGCTT
This sequence comes from Philaenus spumarius, assembly GCA_018207615.1. NCBI lineage: Eukaryota > Metazoa > Arthropoda > Insecta > Hemiptera > Aphrophoridae > Philaenus > Philaenus spumarius. The sequence continues at coordinate 17,681 of JAGFPH010001485.1, read as the reverse complement.
CAGAGTGATTTTCTTACATCAGTAAGAGAGGTCTATGAACATGTTTATGAAACTGTTGATATACAGGTAAGCAATTAAGGCTACATTTTGTAAACAGTTTAATTGTTTTTGTACGGAGTGTTTCAAAAAGTACTTTACAACTTTTAAAAATCATATTAATTTATTCAGAGAACCTAAGGCTAGGGACACACTATCCGAGAGATCGCCCGGACGGACTTTACCCGGAACCGGGCCCGAATGGATTAGTTTGTGTTGACAGAACACACTATCCGAGCGAATGCCCGGAGTCGATCAGTGAACAGTTGTTTCAAACAGCTTAGTTGTGCTTTGACAATGCAACTGTCAAAACGTAAAAAATTGGCTGTGCTGTGTCTTATTCGTCACAGACGAAATAAGAAGAGGAACAGGCGTTTTTGGGTCCATACAATTATAGAAAAGAGGTTTTTGTTGGGAGCATTTTATACTTTGTTCTTCGAGCTAAGATCAGATAACACGAAGTTTTTCAACTATTTTCGGATGTCTGTGCCAACATTTGATGAACTCTTGGCCAAGACCAAAGAAAACTTGCAACTACAAGACACAACATTTAGGAACTGTATTAAGCCACAAGAAATGCTGGCAGTGACCTTAAGGTAAGTTATTAAGACTCAAATACACCACTATAATGGAAAATTTGTTAGTCTTAATTTCATTTTGGAACAAGAAGTAATACAGTTTTACGTTTCTATTCACTTTCAAAATTATAGTCCCGGGTGATTGATCGTCTAGTGTGTTCTTTGTCATAAGACACAATGCTTTTTTACTTGGTTCCGAGACTCAGACGGGCTAACTCTCGGCCGAGCGAGTAGAGAATACCCGGACGTGCTTCCGAGTGCTTCCGAGATCCGTCCGGGCAAACTGTCGTCCGGGCGTAGTGTGTTCTGCCTCATGCTTCCCTATGTATCACCACTCGAACCCGGTTCCGGGTAAAGCCCGTCCGGGAAATCTCTCGGATAGTGTGTCCCTAGCCTAAGAGGTGGTTGTGGTGTCAATTTGTAGGGAAAAACATCAAGTTTTGACTCGCCTAGTTCGCTAGTGCCAGATCGCACTGTCACGAGCGCTAGCGGCAGTTGCATCCAAGATGGCTGCCTTCACTGGATCCGAGCGTGCTTGCTGTGTGTTTTTGTTCGAAGAATCAAAGTCGGCGACAACAGTTCAGCGTAATTTCTGTACCAAGTACACTAAAGATCCTCCTAGTAGGCCTACAATTTATGAGTGGCATAAATGTTTTGTAGAAACAGGGTATTCGGTAAGACATAAGAAATCACCAGGTCGTCCAAGCACATCTGAAGTCGTTGAGCAAGTGAGACAAATTTCGCGAGCTACAAGTCCCACATACGCCTGGCGAGTGTTGAAAAAATGTTTGCATTTAAAACCGTACAAATTTACGATTTTACAAGCAATAAGAGACACTGAAAAGATTGCCTGTAAGAACTTCTGTGCACATATGTTAAATCGAGTGGATGAGGATGAACATTTCTTGGACAACATAATCTTTTCTGACGAGTCTACTTTTTACTTAAGTGGCAAGGTTAACACACATAACTGTAGGATTTGGGGCAGTGAAAATCCACATCAAACATTGCAACATGTTCGTGATAGTCCTAAACTTAACGTTTCTTGTGCATTGAGCAAGAACAAAATTTACAGCCCCTTTTTTTCCAAGAGAGAACCATCAAAATGAGGATGACGAAGAACGCAATGTTTATTTCATGCAAGATGGCGCACCACCTCACTACCTGACTGAATGGATTGGCCGTGAGTGCCAATTGCATGGCCTCCAACCCTCCATGTTCCCCAGACCTGACACCGCTAGATTTTTCTTATGGGGATTCATCATGGATATCGTCTATTTACCTCCTTTGCCGGCTTCTATACCTGAGCTTAGAGCGAGAATTTATGCCGCCACTGAGCAAGTTACTCCTGCAATGCTACAGCGAGTTTGGGAGAAAATTGACTACCGATGGAATGTGTGTAGGATCACCAATGGAAGCCACATAGAGCATCTTTAGTTTAAGGTAAAAAAGCTTGTTGTGTTTCCCTACAAATTGACACTACAATCACCTCTGTAGATTCTCTGAATAAATTAATATGATTTTTCAAAGTTGTAAAGTACTTTTTGAAACACCTTGTACAGTTATTTTATGTGTGACTTTGAATGGTAAATGTTCTCACTTTTCCAAGACATAAAACATGTTTAAAAAAATAACATTCAAAATTAATTATTTAAATTGTTTTAAAAATCATCCCTGTGTTTTGACTTTAAAGTACTGCAAGCAAATTTTCTTATGAGGGTGAATCAATTAATATAATCAGCAATTTTAACCATTTGCAAATTAAACAGAGAGACATTACCCATGCAACTGAGACATTACCGAAGGGGATTTCACCGAAGGGGAATAAAGAGGAATACTGGTTTGCCTCTCAAAACCATTTCTTTAGTATAAGTGAAGATGTATACTTATTGATTACACAATGCACTATCAATACTTTTTTAGCACAGGGAGTATACAATTGACCAGTAGACCTACTGTTTGCACATTGCATTGGTATTATGCTTTCAGTGCAAGGTGCATAAAATTAAAATAAATTTTGAAAATACTAACAATCAGTTTGGGGATAAGACCAAGTATATGAATAGCTTATAAAAGTAAGAATCTGTAGAAATTTAGACTCATCTAAGACGACCTTAGACCAGCATATCAGAAAGAAACATTAGTATTTGCCTACAGCCTAACTATTGATCTATCAGCAGTGTATATCGCATGGATCGTGGAGGACATATATATTTGATCACATAATTAGAGGTTAACGTGCCTAGTTTACCGGCATGTAACATATTGAGTCGTGGATCTTGACTGGCCACTTACATATCACATCTGATACACATATAAAGATCTAGCCAACTACACTGTTTGAGACAATTTCCCACAAACTTTTTGACGTCCTCATTATCCTGGGACCTCTTCCCACATAATGACTCCTTCATTGGACTAAAAAAATGGAAATCACTAAGTGCTAAATCGGGACTGTAAGGGGAATGAGGCAGTACTTCCCAGTCCATTTTTTCGATGGTTTCACGGGTTAGTTGAGCAGTATGAGGACGTGCATTGTCTTGCTGGAGAATCACACCTCTCCTCTGAGATCCACAACGTTTCTCTCTCATGATTAGCTTCACCTTGTTTAAAAGCATATCCGAGTTGTATTGGTGGTTTATTGTCCGCTGCTCTTCGAGATAATCACAAAAACTGGACCTTCAGCATCCCAAAACACCGCCGACATGACTTCCTGCTGATGCTTGTGTTTTGAATTTTTTCCTGACAGGTGAGCTGGTGTGCTTCCATTCCATGCTTTGACGTTTTGATTCTGAAGGTGAGCTGGTGTGCTTCCAAAGGCCTTTTTGATTCTGGCTCATAATAGTGAACCTAAGTTTCATCACAAGTTAAAATTTTGTTGAGGAAGTGCTCACTTATTTTTCACAACGTTCCTTTAGCTCTGTGCACACCCTCAACCTCGTGACCTTTTATAGCCGCATCAACTCCTTTGGGACCCATCTTGCACATGTACTGCGGTACTTCAATTTATTTTTTTTTTTTTTGGTTTTTAAAGGCGAAAAACCTAGGTGGTTATCATCGCCTGCAACGCGGTACTTCAACTTGTTACAGATAATGTTATGAACTGCAACAATGCTAACATGAACCTTTTTAAGTATCACTTCCACAGTGACACGGTGGTCGGCACAAGTAATGTCATCAATTCGACTTTAAAGTGAGGGAGTTGAAACTTCAACTGGTCGGCCAGAATGATGTTCGTCAGTCACTGAGTCTCGACCATTTTTGAACTTTTCTACCCACTTGTAAAAATTTGCACGATTCATACAACTTTCACCATACACTTTAGTCATTCTAGAGTACACATTCACTGGTTTTTCATCTTCAGCAAGTAAAAAAATGAATAACAGAACGTTGTTCAATTAATGTGGAATTTTCAAGTGGACTCGCCATCATTAAATGTATTTTTGAAGTTATAAACACAACAATGTTGATCCATCAGCTGGTCAAGGCTCATCCCAGTGATACCAACTTAAAGCCATAAAAGTACCAAAATACCCTACCAACAGTTTTTTCTCCAGACCAATTTGTCTCTTAATTATTGAATGATCCTCGTACATATAAGTATACTTGAACTAAACAAATAACGAGTTACCTATACATTTTAGGGATCACAAGATGTTAGAGCTTCAGCAACAGCTAAAGCCACAGTCGCAGCATTTGCTGCAAGCGAGGGTCATGCCCATCCACGGGTTGTCGAGTTACCTAAAACGGAAGAAGGTCTTGGATTCAATGTGATGGGAGGAAAGGAACAGAATTCCCCAATCTATATATCACGCATTATTCCAGGAGGCGTTGCAGATAGACACGGAGGCTTAAAGAGAGGTGATCAACTTCTTTCTGTAAACGGAGTGGTAAGTGTATAAGCACAAAACTTGACCTATATTGTACACGAATGAAGGTGAGTTTAAACCAATAGTGTGGCATTGACAAGTCAGTTATATCCTCGAGTAGAGTAGGCCTAATTCATACTATAAAAGCGACCATGTTAAAATCTGCAAGTTGCTAGCAACCCTAACTGCTAAATAATAAGTTAAAAATTACTGGCGAATAAACTAGACTAGAAAATTAAAACGGCGATGATAACCGCTCAGGTTTTTTGTCAAAAAAAAAAAAGAAAATGAACACCATTTGTTTTTATATGCTCTTTAATTTGATGGCACCATCTTTAACTAAAGTCGCACTAAATATACAGGCCAGAAGGCTCCCCTTCCACTGTGATGTCACAATTCACGGTCAGCGTGTAATATTGTTACAATACATCTATTAAATATGTTTTAGAATTTGAAAATAAATTAAAGACAATCAGTATTTCTAAATATGCAGAAATATTATGTTGGGACTTCATTTCATGAATGGTATGGACGTGGACTGATATCTTTGCTCGGGGTGTGTAGGAAAGGGAATTTGTTTAATTTATATTTTATTATAAGGTTATTAAGTAAAAACAAAACACTAATTTATTTGTATTTAACACTTTTATGACCTACTTGGCTGTATTTCCTGTCTTGACATATTTTGTTTTCGGTTGCATCATGTGTGTAATATCACTGGATGTTCCATCCTTTATTTTGCCTATCCTAACTGTTCTTATCAATCATATCTGACCATTCTCTTTGTTTACCACCACTTGCCCTGCCCTGGGTATAAAGAATAATCAACAACAATGATTCTACAATGAGAATAACAAAATGAAATCATAAATTACAAATGAATTACCATACAAAAATATTTGCTTTGTTTATTGAATATCCCATTGTCTTTCAAAATGTTAATTTGTATCTTTAAAAAGCACAAGTTAGAATAATGATTTAAATTGCCTATATGTAGCCTATTGTTAAATATTTTTAATATTGAAAGTTAATTTATTCTCAGGATAGGCACTCGTGCAGCTGTGGATAATATTGATATGAGAACGCAATAATGACTCTACTTTATGACTGAGATATAAAATTTACTGTTGGCGCCCTTTTTGGTTTGTATTTAAGTGTTGTGTTAAGTGTTTTTGAGAGTTAATTTAGATAAGCAGAGTATACCACTCTCTGCTTATTTAATTCACTGATTTTAACACTGTTTCTTTTGAAATATTTTACAAAAACTTGGAGCAATGTTAGTTTAGTGAGAGGGTTGCAAACATATATCATACATTTGAGTCTATATAAACATCTATTTTATTTGATGGTACTAAATACATTTAATTTTACACTGTGTGATTTAACTAATTACAGGAAACCTCCGTCTAAATCTTTTACTTAACTCTATGGGCAAAACTGAGTTCAAATTTCTACTCCCTAAATACACAACTCATTCAAAATACACAACTCTCCCAATATGTAAACCCACACAACTGATTCTAACCCAGAATTTAAATAAAACTATTTTCCCTCTAACTTTCACAAATTTTAGGCTCTGGTCGGTGCAGTCTGCTTTCTCCTCTCTATGTCCATCTCGGCTGGCATCCCTCACGGAAAGTCTCTCCTTGGCTCCTACGCCGGCATCTTCCCCTAAGACCCCTCTGTGCTCAGGCACCTCGTCTCGCCCAAGAACCTTTCCCAAAGTACCTCCTTTCTAATGTTTTCTCCCTATTTAAAAACTTGCCCCACTCAGTTTCCCCCATCTAATCTTACTTTGATTTTAGCCTTCTTAAATATGCAATTGTGCGATAATTTCTAATTACATAATTACCTACACTATATTACATAATTGTGCTTACAAGTGCAATTCTATTGTCGGGTTTGAATAACAAATGTATCGACTCATTCCATTTCGTAACAGTTGTTCAATAATATAGTCATATTTTGAATTTAAAATATCAATAAATGTTTAACTGTTTTACTTTTGTAGTCTGTGGAAGGTGAAAATCATGAAAAAGCAGTTGAGTTGTTAAAGCAAGCCCAAGGATCAGTGAAGTTGGTTGTTAGATACACGCCCAAAGTGTTGGAAGAAATGGAAATGAGATTTGACAAACAGAGAGCAGCTCGTAGGAGGCAGCAGTATTAGGACTACAACTTGTGAACCAAGAGGTTATACTGGTTGAATTTAACCAAAGAAATGTTAGAGACAAATTTTAATGTTGAAGAACAAAACCATTTGCAAGCATTGATTGTGTTTTAATATTATGACCTGAAATGAGTTTATAATGGAAATTGCACAGAAAACCAACCATCAGGTGATGCTAAATACAGTATAGTCCCGCTATTCCGAACTAATTGGGACCGAACACTGTTCGGTTTAGCGGGAATTCGGAATAGGCAGATTTCATTAATAATATCAACATATTGACTTGTTAAAGCGTAAATTAAGTGCGGGGACATCTCCTAGTGCCAGTTCTATACAATGTTGATCGGCTCGGAGGAAAGCTTTTGACCTCGCACAAGTTAGGTTTACACCATCCGTTTTTTTCCTTCCGTTGCGCTACGATTCTGTTTTATTCTAAAACCGGAAGGGAAGGGATAGGTTGTTTGAACTGTCTGTTTGTCACCCCGCAGTCTGTCCGTTATTACCGCATCATCTTGAAAAAAGATCGAGAAAAAAATTGAATTCTTTCGAGATAAAGGAAACGGAGAAGAAAAACAGTTGAATGCAACTGACAGGTGGCAACAACACTACTAGTGCCTAGCTGTTGTATCTAATCCTTTCTTCTTTCTGACGGACCCGGTATCCGTTTCACAAGAAGCTTATTGCCATAGCTTCCTTCCTGCAAAACGGATGGAAAACGCGAAGGAAACAAAACCGGATTTCATTCCAATTTGGTTTCAGGCATTTTCATCAAGCTTAGGCTATGTCTCTAACTTATTTGTATAACAATAAATGTACATTTTTTCACGAACGTCTTTTTAATTTGTCCTGTTTTTATGTTAAAAAAATCGGTATTTTTTCTGAACTCTGTTTGGAAAAGGCGGATTTTCGGAATAGCGGGGACTCTACTGTACTTCATAATTATATAGTATAAATTAATATTTTATTCTTTATATGAAGTAAATGTTGAATTAAAGAGTGTTTCTGTATGTACTTAATTAAGAATGTTATTTGGAGTAGATTTGATTGAAAGAAAGAAATGTTTACACTACTATATCTTTATTTAGAATAAAATTACACTATGTTGAGCACCCAAAAGTAACATTAGTAAATTTAAATTTAGTAAACACAATATTTATAAAAAATGTTTTGATATTTTACCATAGTTTTTATTAGATGTTTGTGTTTAATTATATGATTTATTTACTTGATTGCTTTTATATATATATAAATATATTTCTTTTATCTTTTGTTAAATGTAATACTGAAATGATTTTTGTATGGAAATGCTAAAGTCAGTAAAAGTTATAGTGTCTTTAATTTCTGTGCTTGTTGATGTTTTACCAGTTTAATATTATATTCCCCACAATCTATGATTGAACGGAAAAAAATGTAGACGTGTCTAAAATTATGACAATTTTGTACTATTTGTGCAGCTCTATTAAACTGCCATAAATTCATTTAAGCATAGAATTTGTTATAAAACCAAATTATGTGTTAGATATTGTATTGATTAATCATTTGATGGAAATTCTGGAATGTTTATAACTATGCCATAAATAAGATATCTATATGAATAAAAATGTAAGTGTTCGTTTGTTCAAAATCTTAAATCTCCAAAAGTTCTTCACCGATTGCTTTGAAATTTTGACACAACATTACATTCGCTTATACAAGTGTTTTTATATACGTTTTGAAAAACAGCACCATCTGTTGGACATAGAAATAACACAAACTATGCCAAAATTTTAAGACAACTGGAGCACCCTACTAAGTAATAATTAAATATGTTTATTGTTGGTACAGTAATCAACTGTTTCCTACAATATTTCCATTAACAGCTAATTTCAAACTTTAAAGCAATTATTTTTATTTCTAACTTTTAGGTTAGGTTTTCGTAAAAAATGTCATCTGTTGAACGTAAAAATAACATACACTAAACTAAATATTTTACAGCAATGGGAGCGACATAATAATAATTAAATATGTTTAGTGTTGGCATAGTCATCAGCTGTTTTCTCTAATATTTCCATTAACAGCTGATTTAAAATTTTAAACAATTATTTGTTTTTCTACCTTTTTAGGTTAGGTTTTTGTTTGAATGTAGATCTGAGTCTTGCTGGTTCTTTTAACCTTTATTATAACTACACTTTAATAAAAACCTAACCTAAAAGTTAGAAATACAAATAATTGCTTCAAAGTTTGAAATCAGCTGTTACTGGAAATATTAGAGCAAACAGCTGTTTTCTCTGTTATTTTATTCAATTGGTTGCTATGGTAATAAATTTAAATACATGTGTTGGTTCATCTGTCTAGGCCTAACCTGAGAATTTTTTCTGATTGCATTTACAAATATTGAAATAAAACATGTTTTTATCAAAATGAATTATAGCCTATGTTACTCAGGTACAGTGTAGCTTTTTATTAGTAATACTATTTTTTCAATTGGTTCAGTAGTTCCAGAGATTACCCCCTACATACAAACAACAAATTTTACTTCTTTATAATATTACTATAGATATGGAATAATTTTATTTGGACATTTAACATCTTAGCTTTGAATTTATTAATAATACCACACCATTATTATAAAGAAAACATAACATATGTGTATAGAAGGTTGCAATGGGGTTGGCTTGCGGAGCACCTATGCGTTTCCCCTAGTGTTACAATAACCTTCTGTCCGGACTTTTGTTCCTTGTCTGGATGATGACCCTCCGTCCCTGGGACACCTACTTATTATGGCTCACTAAAAATCATCTAATCACAATAAAACAAAAACCGTTGGAAAGGAAATAATTTAAACTTCAATTTTTGTATTTAAAATTTTTTTCTAAAACGTATATTTACATATGCAATTATCGTTTTAAATTGTAGTTTTCTGTAAAGCTATTGGCGCGTGTGAAAACGCAAAGAAATTACTCAACTTTGTCATTTCTCTAAAGCTCAATATCGTTCGACAGAAATATTTTGACAATAATATAAAGATACCTTTGGATTTTTCAAGATTTGAATTTTCTAAAACTGCCTTCCAATCAGATGTTACTCTTATAGTTTAGAAAATATAAAGGTTTCTGTAAACCCTTGCCATTGGACAGTTTTCAACCAATAAAACAGCACATTTTGCATTCGAGATATCTGTTACAATTCAAAATATTTGTCTGAATATGTTTATATCTATTTTAGACCAGCGGCATACAGGAGGGTACTTAGGAGATGAGTGCTCGGAGAGTGCAGGAGCGGGTTTAAGCCTCACCCATCCGTCCCGGGGACATCAGTCCGGACAGAAGGATAAAACAAATTATAAAATTAGTAACTAAACATTGTTTGTTTAAAAAAAATTAACTTACATATTACCTGTTGTTATAAAAATTGTGTGGGTAAATATTTCTATTTTCTAAATAGTTATTTCAGCTCTATTTTATTGAAATATTTTTTGTATATCATTTACTGTAGCCTTTACGTTTTTTTAAATTCAATATTTGTTACAAATCATTATAGTTAATTAAAAATATACTGACATTATTTTAATATTTATCACATAATGTGTCTCATGAAAATGTTGCAGTTTTAAAATTATAATGCCAGACATTGAATACTCTACAGTTATGTTACATAGATATGTAAAAAAGTATCGTTGAGTTTTTGTTTTATGGCCAAAACAAAATAGTGGAATTACTAAAAGAACATTAATCTTCTGGGTAGAACCAGTTCCCCCTCACAATGCATGCAATTCAAATGTGCATAGTGCATTGCCATCTGTAAGGTGTTGCTACAAAAATAAATCTGAGTCGAGGGAAGCTGTCAAGTTATTTTATTATAGCTTATACATTTTTTATTAATCAATTCTAATTTAAATATGTTACAAATCTCTATAAGTTGTTGTTTTATAACCACACAAAATTATTAGCGAATTTCCATAGGAAAGATGAGCTATTGCAGCAACTCTTATGCTTTTGGTAAGGCCAGGATTGTTCAGTGAGTCAATCAATCATGGTCCCCAGAACACTTTTTGGGGTGTCATTAAAATTATATATCTGTTTGCACTCTAACAGCTTCATTTTAATTCCGATTTGGTACTCACATTGGCTTTCTAAGTGGCTCGGATGAGATCTAGCCAGTGGAACAAAGCAGCGCGTGAGCCAGGGTTACCAAATTCTATTAATATATTATTTCGAACACCCAGGCTGCTATTCAGTGCCTGAGTAGACCAATTTCCCAAATCGTTGGTTGAAACCCTAAAACATATCAAATTAATTTTGGAAATTCGCTCAACTCATGCCAGCGGTGCAGCTACGTGATCGAATTTTTAAAAAATTTGGTAGTTGCGTTCAATCAGTTTATGTGTGATATCTTACCTCGAAACAATGAATCTTTTAACTTAACATAGTCTACCAGTGGGGAACAATGTTTCTTATCTGTCTAGTCACTTCTATGCTTTGTTTTTTCATTTGCAAAAATGAGTTTCCTGGTTTCAATTTTACAAATTTATGTCTAATTATACGTAGATCATTATAACCTATAAAAATAATTTGCATGAAAGTAAAATCTCATTTGGAATCAATACTTAAATTTAGCTCTGTAGCCTTTCAAGGGCTTGATCATCTAAGTACTCTCGGAATGTTCTCCAAGTTGCAAAATATCAACATCAGAGTTTGTAATTCAAAAAGGCTGTGAGAGTTATGTACTTCAACTCGGGTTACATGGAGTTTTGAACACTTAAAGGAACAATGAATTAAATATGATTGCACTGTAAATACCATTATTTTTAGTTACCATACCTCGAATATTAAACATTAAATAAAGTTAGGCCCAGGTAAGTTAAATCTTGTAGTAAAATTGATAAAATAATCATCTTCAACAATGGCAACCAATTAATTTACAATGAATTGGAATTGCCCCCTCCAAGAATTAATATGACCTGATGGGATAGAAATTTAAAGAACCCTCAGTTTCAAAAATTAGATCCATGAGTTTAACATATATTTTTAATGTTATAAGGTTATATAAAAAAAATAAAACAATTGAGGTTATCTAGACAATAATTTTAAAGAGAAAATGTTCAAAAAATAATTTGAGCTTCTGATTTAACAACTAAACGTGTAAAACAGCTATAATTTGACTCATTATAATAGCATCCAAATCACAGAGATAACTAAATTTACTAGTCCAGTCAAATCTCCTCCGGGGGTACCTATTTCAGGGAAAAAATATAGAAGTTTTTTTCTCACTCGTTCTATATGTTTTTTGGAGCGCAGTTAACAAAATAAAAAAGTGCATAAAATAATATTCAGCAGAACTAAAATGCAATGTTTATTTTTAACATCATTTCATGAGTATCTTAAAATTTTGGATTTACATCATTTTTAATTTTTGAGGTAAAAGATTTATCCAGCCCTCTCTGTACATAAGATGGCGCTCTTCAAAAATGCAATCTGGATGGAACTGCCCTGCTATGTGGAAAGGCACAGGAAAGATTAAATCTATGCATACATAGTGGCAATGCTACCAATAATTGGTTTTTAAAATATGGTTTCAATAAGAATGAATAAAGTTACATGCTTCAGAAATTAATTTAATTTAAAAATATCAAATGCAGTAAACATAACACAGCACTAAAAATCACCGTTGGTTGGAAACATTCAACATATACATGGACCGTATCTGCAGACGCTATAAATCTCACTTGAGCTCGCAGGCGATACAATGACAATCACTAGTTGAAAAAGTTGTTAAAGCTCCGAGAAAAGTGAATAAAGAAGTGTCCCCTAAAATTTTGATTAGTAAAGTTCAGACTCTTCTTATGTTGAAACGCAATTGAGTTCTTCGAGAATTATGAGACAAAGACTACTGGATTGTGTATTTTTTTAATAAGTAGTTGAACAAACATTTCTTGGGTGATACCTAACTCGTGTATAGGCGCCTATACCTATGGGCAGAGGGGGACCGCGGCCCCCTCTAGCTCCCAGGGAAAAGAAAATATGTACGGTATACTATTAATTATAGTCAACTATTTCTTGAGATTAGTACTAAAATATGTCTTAAATGTTATGTGCTGTTTGATTTTACATTTACAGTCCTTATTTTATTATTTTGCAAAAGTTCCAGCATGAGCTGCTGGGTCTCTACTTGGTGCGGCCTCTAGATGAGTTGTAGCTTTGTATCATTGATGGTGTAAAGGTACAGACTCAATGCGGTGTAGATTAGTATTTCTGAACAGCCAAACTGGCTTCCCAAATTTTAAAAGCTTTTTTTAGAAAAAATTTCCCTGGACCACTTTGCTGTATTATGGTAAAAAACTCGATACTATATCGTTATTTACCATAATACACACAA
>JAGFPH010001484.1:265446-279374 GCA_018207615.1 Philaenus spumarius | reverse complement strand
ATGTTTACACGGGATTTACATTGGCTGGTTTGTAGACATATTGATATGCATTACCATAGCAACCAGCTGAACACAATATAGATCAAACAGATTAATATATTTGTCAGCTCCAATAACTCGAAACAATTTTATGTTAACCGTAGTCTTGGCCGATGTGATTTTAACTTATGGTAAGACTAAAGGTAGGGAGTGGTCAATGAGCACCGATCATGGTCTTCAAATACGTTTTGAGGTGTAATTATAAATATACGTATATATTCTGTGTTTGCACTGTAAAAGTCGCATTTTACGTCCGATTTAGTCAATATTGTTTACACAAGTTGGTTTTCTTAGTCGCTCGGACGAGTTCATCAGCCAAAAAAATGCAACAACCCTTAATTTTTTTTTTACAGATAGTTAACTTTTTGAGATTTGTTACTAGAATGAAATGATTATGGAGAGTTTTTCCAAGCAAATAAATATAGGTGATTATTCTGCATATTTTAAGTTTTTACACGTTCTTATATCTTGTCTGGTTTCCCCAAAATCGATTAAAACGTTAACTACCATACAAGTACATTCTGAGGTGCAAACATTCTTCTAACGTATTTTATACAAGGATTCAGCTATTCAGTGCCTTCGAGATTAGACCAATTTCCCAAATAGTTGGTTCAAACCCTAAAACGTATACACCTAATTTTCGAAATTCGCTGAAGTCACGTGAACGGTTCAGGTGCGTGATAGAATTATTTTTTACTATATTTCACTCTAAAATACGTTTGATAAGTGATTAAAGTGATTCGTCCGACCATCTATCACATTGATGGGACTGAATCACTACATGTTGATTGCCTTACCAAATATATAATAATTGCTTAAATAATACTAGTAAACAAATTAATGTACACGATTTTCTTGTGTGTTCAATACTCACTCAAATTTCTTTGTTATTTATATTTATAGGTTTAACTTTATTATTTCTCTATTCTTTGAACGAATTGAACAATGTGTTGTGCTTCTAAAGTTTTTCTATTTATGTTAATAACACGGCCATGTACTTTCAAATATTAATACAGTAACATCCCACTAATCCAGACCCATTTTTTCCAGATGTATGGTTATAATGACGGAATGTTTATAAAAATGTTTTACTACTTAGTTTTAGTTAAAGGTAAATAAGAAAAAAAAATTGATTAGCGTGTTTGACGACATCATTTGACTAATATTAGCAAATCAAAAAATAAAGTCGGCGCGCGCATCCCGTTTTCCAGAAATTGAATCTTTATTTAATTTGTTTGTCTGTTGATACATACAAATAAACTTTACCATACTAATCGTGTGATTGGTTGTCTTTACGTTTCACTCAGTGTGAGTGTTTGTGTGTGGAAGTGGCAAGTAAAAGGAAGAAAGTGGCAATGGAACAAAAACCCAAAGCTTTGTTTAAACAATGTAATTATATATTTGATGGTCAGGTTTACATTTGAAGTTTAATTCTATTCTTAAATTTCAATTAACATTAGTGTAATATATTAATGTTTCTTTCTTTTGTACTGTACAACTAATAAACTTTAAATTTTATTCACAAAGTTGTTTTGTTTTTTTAATCATACTTAAACATCATTCCTTATAAATTTTTAGTAATTAAGAAAACTTACGATTTCTGTAGTATTCAAACTAACATTCAGATTTAAAAACGTCATATGAAAACTAACTTCGATTTTTATATATTTACATGTTTGAATCTAGTATTTCGTTATTTTAATGTAAATTCCGTTTATTCTGGATTTTCTGTGATCTGGACAGGGCTAGGTCCCGTCTAGTTTGGATTAGTGGGACTTTACTGTACTTACTAATTCAGTATCGCATTGAAATCTGAATTGAGAAACAAATAGTTAATCAAACCGAATTACATTTCATTAAGTTTTCAACACTTAAGGACCTAAAGATGAAGTTTTTTCCACAAAGAAAAAGTAACATAAATTCTTACTTCCAGGATTTTCTAGTCAACTTGTGTAATATTTAAATTTAATGCTGTACATTTTATAAACAGATTTTACTCAAGCAATATTTGTTCTTAATTTAATTAAATTTAAAAAGAATTAAAAGTACAGAATCAATACAAATTAAAAGTCTTTCAATTAATTGTGATTATTTTGGTTTTGTTGTGATTGGTGTTTTCTGTATTCCCATAGGAAGAATGAAGGGCTGGCAAATGTATGGAAAAGCCCACCTAAACAGCAGGCTTTGCATATGTGGAAATCTGAACTTGCATATTTTAACTTCACCTTACCAGATTATATTAAGACCCCTTCCAGGTAACTAACAAATTATGTCATTGTTGTTTTGTTTTCCTATTATAACTTACCTTTAAGTATATTCAAACTAAAATTCGTTCAGTTTATGGATTAAATAAAATAAAAAAATTAAACAACAATTTATATTTACTAAATAACTTTTATAATTGTTACCAAGTGGTTGTTTTGTTGTTTTTGTCTTACTGCACGTATTACCATCTCAATTGTCTAGTTATTCACGCAAACTAATATTTGGAATGGTATTGAAATTACTATTCGATTTAGAATTACGTCAAATGAGTTTTGTAACAGGTGCATTGATTGGCTTTTTCGGATCAACAATGTTCCAACATTCATTCGGAACAGTTTAAATATTTGATGTAAACAAAGATTAAGCAAATAATGTCACTTTGGCTGTGACATTGGCTGTCATTTTTATTGGCTGTGATTTTTGATTGTTGTGTTATTTATGAAATACGTTATTCAGAAAATAATGATAACTGCTCTAAGAACGTGTCTATTGCATAGGGCTGGAAATTGTATCTGTTTGGGGTAAATCATGACTTTATAGGTTTGTACGATATTGTGTCTATTAAATAAGACGCTATCTTCTGAGTAAAATACTAAAGAAGATTCATACACTTTAAATTGAAACTACCAACTCTAGATTGATTTTTAAAACTCTTGTTTAATCGGACTTTATCGACGCACAGAAATGAGTCACAAACAGGATATTCATCGCTTGAAAGGTTTTAAATTTATCTTTTAAGGGTGTAAAATACCAGGACGAAACAGTCCCACTAAGTCTTTTTCAATATAAACAATTTTTCTTAGATTTTTTAATAATATTTTGTAATTTGCAGGAAATTGTTTATGAACATCTAAATTATAATTAGGAGACAAAAGTGGTAAATTATACATTTGTATTAAAGGTGTTTGCTTATATAAACAAGACGAAAGTCGTGATTTATGGGGGAAGTCACTTGAAAATAGAATAAATTTGGGATGAATTTTGTTATCTAATAATTGTGCATTAGAACTTTCTGCAAGTTTAAATGTCGTGTGCACTTGGATAAAATAAAAAAAAGACTGTCATTAGTAAAAACGTAAATGATTACAAGTGATATTAACCTAGTGCTCAAGCGCTTTACAAGTACAGGATCACAAGCCAGACTGTACCCGTGAGCCGCATTTAAAGAATTTATTAAAATGGTATTGCACATCCTTACATGTAAGTTCACTCCAAATGGAAAAAAATAATTTTTCGTCTATGTTTAGTTTTTTATGATTTCTTATTCTCCTGTTCTTTCCAAAAAATATACAACATGATATGGTCCGAAAAAAAATTAATGTATGCGTTACTATGGAAATAAATGGCTTTAGAGGTCACATGCATTCACTGTACTACAAACACTTTTAAAGTGTTCACTATTGTACAGTGAGTTATTTTAAAGAACTTTGGTGAAGAGGAAGCTGGAAGACATATTATGCTGCTGAAGAAGACCCAGACAACCCCATATACTGTCCAGGAGGCCATTAGCAAAAGGTGGGCTACTTATGAAACTTTGAAACTTTGGGTTTTACGTTTTGTTTGTTTCCCGAAAATCACGTTTTTGTTATTTATAATACACATATCTGGAAAACTATCTAAGATATCGTTACCAAATTTTTACCACATATCTATAACACAATTATCTAACATGGGATTTTCCTAACACGGGATTTGTTAAATATTTCAACAAATAAAAAAGTTATATAATAATAATAAAAATATTCTAAAAAAGTGTTTTTTTTTTTTTTTATTAAAATCATAACTTTTAGGTTTATAATTTTTTTCTCTTGTGTACGGAACTAGAAAAATTTACGATTTAGGAAGTGAAATAAAATTATGAGTCTATCTTAATTACAACTTAAGTTATGTGTATTATAGCTAACATTGTCGAATATGGACATTCGGACTGCCTTTAATGAACTAAACGAAAATGTAGATTAGAAGAGATGTATGAAGAGATCAGAAGGATTGTACGACAGATCGTAAAGGTAAATATATATATTTATAAACAATCCAGTTAGGCTATCACAAATAAGTATAGAAGAGATGTTTAGGCAAACCGTACCACAATAGCTGAAGTTAACTTAAATATATATTTGTTTACTACGAGATACCTTCCATTTCCCCACATCAATGTTTGTTCATAAATTATTTTTCAAGAATTTCTTATTGATAGAAAGGAGGAATAATTTCACAGAAAAAAGCCGATTACATTTTCTTTGGGAAATTTTTGGAAGTCTTCGGGAAATCTGTTTGGATAAAGTCGAACATAGTAAGACAAGTTAATGTAAGTGAAATTAATTTGTATAGTCAATAAACCTTACGAACTAAGTTAGACCCAATTAAATTTAAAGTCAATTGATATAGGTTACAGTATTAACTTTTATTTTAAGAGGTTATAAGATGAAAGTGAATTTAAAGTTAGAATGAAGCATTAAATTTCATGTTCTGTTTACTGTGTTTTAATATTTTCCGTTCTTTTAGTATTCCGATTAAATTAAACGATTTTGGAAGTTAAATTCTTCTTGGGAAACCATTGATGTAGGAATCTCGACTACTTACTTTTCAGAAACTCAAATATGGTTAAAACTCGAAAACAACGATAGATCTATTATTTCAATAACGATTTCAGTTACATTAAAATCTTATTATACGTTTTACAATAAATAATCGAGTTAAAACTTGTGAACCTAATACGGTTTTGAATAAATAATAGAATTAAAATTTGTGTACAGAAGCGGCTTTGTTCTGACTGACATAATCTAAGTAAAACGAAACTACGGAAGACAAAAATACGAACATTTGAAAGTAAATCTTTATGCTCACTAAGAAATGATTTTGCAAAATTTCGCACAAAACCATAGAAAATTCGGAACTCGTATTGTTCACTTCCAGGGCTAAAACAGATAAGAGAGCTGATTCGTATTGAAAGCTAGCAACACAATTTTAAGTTGTGGATCTAGTCCATGCATTCTTGAATGCATTTACATTCATTGTCATACCAACCATAGCTAATTTAGAATAATAATTGTATAAGTTATTCTTAACAAACAACAGTTGTTTTGAGTTAGCTTAACAAAATCAACGAAAAGCTTACTTTATTAAAATAGAAACATCTGCTGTTACACATTATAAATAAAACAAATGAATTGGATTAGTTTAATGACAAAATTGTAGGTTATTCTGATACTGAACCAACAGACTTTAAAAACGGTATCAGTTAACTGACACAAACTTTATCCCAACTTACTATAGTCAAAATAATATTGTTTTTAATCATTTTATTTACTACTTTTTAGAACAAAACAAAAAAAATAATATACTACCTACGTCAATCGTATAAAAAAATTATTGTCCCAGGCGGGATTCGATCGCGCGACCTTTGAATTACTGGCCGTGCTCGCTACCGTGGTGCTACCCCGTGCGGCCGCTGCCGCAATGCTAGATTGACAACACAAACTTGTTTATTTTTAAACATTTCCCCATAATTATAAAACGCCGAAGTTTTGATAAAAGCGGGTGGTGTCATTTTGTTTGGCATCTTAAGCACTATAAATACTGAAAATTTTATCAAAATCGTTAAAGCCGTTTTTGAGAAATTTGCATTTTTTTCGTTTTTATGGGTTTTTAGGGGTAAATTACCATTAAAAATTACAAATTCCAAAAAATGAAAAAAATTCCTGGAGATATTAGGGTTTAGTACCTACATACCAAATTTCATGAAAATCGGACCAATAGTGTCCTCTCTGGTCGTGTATACTTACAGACAGACTGACAGACAGACACCACTCTAAAAACACTTTTTTGGGTTCAGGGAGCACCAAAACCAAAAATTCCACTAAAAATATTTTTGGGTTCAGTTAGCACCAACACAGATAATTGCACTAAAAAAATTTTTTGGGGGTCTGGGAGCACCAAAACAGATAATTCAACTTAAAATTCAAATTCGAACATTTTTACGAAAACAATACTTTCTCCATATACTACGTATAGGGTGGAGAAAGTAAAAAATCATGCACAATTAATACCATAGCAACCAACTTGAAACATGTATAATATATTAATCTTTAACAACCAACAGCGTTTTTAGATTAGGATCTCTAAACTTTTATAAAACAATAAAATTCTTTCATTCACACAAAACCTCTGGCGCTACAACACTTCGTCAGGATCTTGATAACCGCTATCCAGACCACCTTATCCCGATCCAAGAGCCTCTATCCTAATCAATCATAATTCCCATAAAAATAGCAGAGTATACAAAAATATGTTTTTATTTGCTTCGCCACGAGTCACCTTGGTGTTTGGTGCGCAAACAAGCAGGGAATTAGTCTACTAGAATATATTATATAAGCGTCTTTGTCATGGAATATATATAACTAACATAGAGTCTACGAAGAACAAAAACTACTGAAGATAAACATTTCAAGGTATGTTCTTAAAGAGTCATTAATAATCAATAAGGAAGACGTTTGCAAAATTTGTATTTTAAAGTTTAAAAATTGCAAATGTAGAGTTACTTTATTAAAGCCCTATAGTAGATACAATAGGTAATTCTAATCAAAAGCTTTACAACACAATCTTACTTTAAGAACTATCCTAACCAAACACAGACGTTTTTAAATGCATTTATATTCATTACCATGGAAATCAATTTAGGAATTAATTTTCCTTAACCAACAGCTTTTTTATGTTAGATCAATAGAATAATATAAATAAAATATGATGTATGCATGGGTGAGCATATTATTCCATCATTGCTGAAACGCATGGAACAAGCTTGGTTCACATTTGACTTTCTATCAGGAACTAAATATTTTGTGGGTAAAACTCCCTTTGCACACCTGAGTGGGAAGTGGATGGCTTGTTATTATAAGTGTTACTAATTTTCAAGCACGCTTAGATGAATAGTGGCTTTCTAAAAATATTGTAATTAATATATTATGCAGTAAAAACTCAAAATTAATCCGTAGTAAAGCAAGAGAATAAAAGGTAGAAGTGAAATATATCTGCAATTGTAAAATTCGTATAAACATACAGAAATTCTCCACAAACACTTTTAGGTATTGTTTTTGGACCAAAAATAATTTACAATATTGACAGTTAAATATTTGAAAGTTTTTAATTTTTTTTTTACTTAGTGCATTAAAAAAAATAAATATATACTGGACCAACTTAAAGGACAATGGTAATAAAGGACTGACTTAAAATAACTACTATATATTTAATCATTTCTTTCCAATCACTCAAATAATTGTGTCGACCGTTTAGAACTGTTGATCTTGAATATCTCGAAACCCATTTACTTTACAAGAAAGAAACCATTTGTATTTTTTAAAGGCAAAATAAGGAAAAAAAATTTTGGTATGACGTCACACATAAGTGTAAGTACAGTATCCTCAGACTACAGTATGCTTTTTTGCTACAGGATTTCTGTTCCAGCAATCTGGTAGCAGTCAAAGTAAGATTGGAGGATCAGGAAGGATGCAGGGAAGTTATAATGGGCTCTGCGTACATTCCATTTGATTCTGTCAATATTACCCCAACGGAAGAAGTTGGACGGTTTGTTGAGGAAGAGAAGTTTGTAACACCTTGTCCTTGGAGTGGATTCCAACGCAAATCACTCGGCATGGGGCAGCACAAACTGATATGTTAGAGGTGTTACCTTGTATGGCTATATTTCTAGGTTAGATCTAGACATAGTAAATGTAGGGAACAAACCTACTTTAATCACTAGAATGAGGAAAGAGGTTCTATATATTACTTTATGTACTCAACATACGGCTAAATTCATTAAGGTTTGGAGAGTTTCGGAGGACCCTTCTTTGGCCATCTTGCTTGGCTGACACGGGAACTATGGGTTCGACTTCAACGGATGCCTTGAACTTCCCTCCTGCTCTTTCTGGATCTCCCTTCTATACGAGTCTTTATACAGGGACAGGCCAGGATAGGGTCAAACAGACTGCAGCATGAAGGCTGCTGCAGAACAAGATAGCCTACGATATGTCACTGCGACATAAATCAGGTGGTCTCTAAGGAAGTTTTTAACATGAAGTCAGACTACATGATTCCAAAACTCTCTATTGGGAAACAATTCAAGACAAAAATCTTCTCTAAGGAAGAATGAGAGTCTGAAAGGAGTTTATATGACGAACAGAATATAGTCTGGTATACAGATGGGTCGAAGACGAGACGGGAACAGGGGGTTGAGTCAATGGGGTGTGCATAGAAGATAATCTTAGAATGGGATGTAAAGGTAAGAACATTATGATTTTCTCTGAAAGCCAAGTAGCGACCAAAGCGCTAAATTCATATAAAGTAAAATCTAAAGTGGAGTGGGCCTCTTGGAATTGATGAAGCTTATCCAGGGGAACGAGGTTTATGTGTGCTGGGCATTCAGGTATTGATGGAAATTAGAGTGAAGATGAACTAGCCAGGAAAGGGTATGAGTCTCCTCTTGTCTGCCCTGAGCAGGTGCTTGGGATTCCCTATGGGCTACCAGAGCATCGATTGAGATGTTGATGAAGAAGAGCAAAGACAGAGCCTGAAGGGATTAACTAACGAGTAGTCTTGCCATTAAGTTGTTGAAGCCAGGCAGGACACATCCTGAAGAGCTTATCTCACTAGGAAGAGAAAACATCATATAGGTGGTTGGCCTATTAACGGGCCACTGTCACCTCGATAGAAACACCTACATAGAATTGGGATTGCCGAGGTGATTAAGTATATGTAGGAAATGCGGACTGGATGCTAAATCGGCGGAACACATCCTTTAGGAATGCAAGGCTTTAGGTAGAGCTAGAACTTTTACCTAATGCCCTAAGTGAAGGAAAGGGAAACCATCCCAGGAAACAAAACAGATAGCATCTGTGCCTTTAAGAGGATGACGGGCATTTCTAGGTGGGAATAACTAGAAATTTCCGGGTGGCAAAAGATCTATTTGGTCGACAAAGGCGGGGTTCTTTTAAACCTTGCACCCATGTAGGTAAATAATCCTAAGACTAGCAATTTATCTGGCCTAATGGGCGTTTCGTCCCTTCTGCTTTCTCCACAAACAAACCTTGGCGAAAAATGGGTTCACAAAATTACATTTAACTAAGAAAGTTATAACACCGTAACACAATACAACTTAGTTTGTTTATAATTTGAACTACTTCCATACAATATTTATATATAATTGTACTTTACCTTTCAGAGAAACATATTGCAAATATGAATAAGTAGCCTAAGTTTTCGTTTGGTAATAATTTGTAAAATGTTATAGTCATGATAAACAATTTTACAAAGTTTTTATATAAAATAAAAGTGATAACAAATATTCAAAGTGAGAACTAATTTTATTTTTAGGCAAAATGAACTTTTGTAACAAAGTTGTGGATAATTTTATTATTAGTTGACTTAACCTTTTAATTTGATACTATTTTCTGTACCAACCTTTTTTTGGTCAGGAAGAAAGCAATTCCTTTGTCGAATACATTGTGGATGTTTTTCATTGTTTTTGTTCGATCCTGGATATTTTGTAGGCCGTATTTTATCTTTTTTTAATCAAACTGTACGGTTTTAAAGTTTTTATTCTATTCACATTGTATTATTTGTTGACAAGTTTTTTGAAATAGACTCCATATATATGCGATATAAAACAACTCAAATAAACAGCAAATTACTTTAATTATTAAATTAAATACAATTTAATTGGGTCATTAGATATTCACTTGGGCTCAAGATTGAATGATTAATGATGGACTATTTGAATGAATTTTACTTTATTCGAATAACTAAGAATGGAACATAGTATATACTATATTTTTTGACGGAAAAGTAAATTGAAGGTACAGTATATCAGTAAATATTAGTCGAATCCAAGAACGCATTCTCCTCATAACTTTAAAAACACGCGCAAAATATTTGTCAATTCACATATTTTGCTCATAAAGTGTCAATTTATTAATCTAATTTCTAGAGTTACATAAGTTTTTGTAAAAACCAAAAAGGTGGATTTGCGATTCAACTTACCTGAATTAGATAGAAGTCACTGAATATTTTCATTTATTTTAATGTACAGAATCCGATCCTTTATAGCGCACCAAGGTTTTTTTGTGACATACTGAATAATATAATAAATATATTAAAATTTGTACAAATAAAATAAATAATTTTGACACGTTTTTTCACTAAGAAATTTTTTGTATCTCTTTTATATGATCCTTTGAAAAGAGTGTAGGACATTCAGTGTAACAACAGGGCACAGACACAATAAATAAAGATTGTGGGCCCCTCGTTTTCTCTCCTTTCAGACACACTCCAAGATTAAGGCAACTGTAGGACCATGTTTAAAGCCCCATTGTTCAACAACAACCTAATACCTTTATTATGTGACACTTGTAATTAACATTTAGTTAAAACCACATTTTCAATCAGTTTGGAATTTTAAAAAGGAAGATTTTTAGCATTAGTAACTTTAATCCCTAAATGAGAAGTCAAAAAGTGGTTTTATGGCTCAGGTCCCTAAATTAAAAACGGCGAAGTTGGATACCAATTTCAAGGTTAAAATAACCTAACCATACCTTAATTTTTAATCATATTGTTGCGTTATTTTCGTCAAAAAACGGAAGATGTATTTTTTTCTTAAAGTAAAATAGATTTTGGATGTCGATTGTTAAGGTTTTTTGCAATATCTCTTTTTGCAACCGAATATAAAATAAAGTTTACTATGAATTCCTTACGTTTATGGAAACAATAAAACTTTTTTTGAAAATGTATTTAGCAATCAACATCCGCATATATGACAGTACTTCAAAATGAAACGAAATTTTTAAATTTATTCAATGAATTCACGAAAATATAATTTATTCTGTAGCATTCCTCTTATGGGAATTAGATTAAATATGGCAGACAGAGTATCCACGACTTAATACAACTTGGGATTAATATACTTACTAATCATGAGATAGGAAACTATTTTGAATATAGTTTTCATTTTTCGTATGTAGGAAGGGTCGATTTTGTTTTACTTTAAAATTGAAGGAACAAATATCTGTGATGAATCAACAGAGCTGTAGAAAGTACAGAGATCTTGTTAAATTAGTCAACTACCTAAGGTTAAAATATCTCTAGAGAAATTTCTTAAAATGTCATATTTTCTCAATAATGCAAAATGTATTAATAAAGGCAACTTGTATATTTATGATTGACTGCTTTCACTGCCTCTCAGATTATTGGAACTTGTTTCGTACTGATATAAAAGAAACTTTTACTGTGTAACTTTATCAATAAAAGTTTCCTCAGGATCAGGATAACGACCTACACATATTGTTGAAACAGCTGTCAACTTTACTTTCCGTTTAGTTTTGTGTATTTAATATTTAAACAACAACTCTGTTAAAGACTGTGTAAGAAAACCTGACACGTCGTCCAACGAAACTAAATAGCAGAACTAAATATGTTTAGAATACTTCCATCAAGTTTGGTATTAATAAAATATGTCTTTTAAACGTGAAAAGTACATTTTTCTCCTTTATCACGAGATATGAACTTCGAAAGTTTAAGAAAATGCAATGGTGTTGAAAAAATTTAAGAAAAACTATCAAAAATAAAAACTTTCGAAAGTAACAAATTAATAAAATTGAATTTTAAATATAGACTTTTAAATGGTTGAAATGGGAAAACTACCTTAAAATTTAATAATACTTCTTTCAACTCTAGAGATCTGAAACTTGACACATGACACTCTTAAGTTACATGTAGGAAAGAAAACTAATTAATTAAAATTATTTGTGACTAAAGGGTAAAATATTTTTCGTGTTCATTCTTTTGGTAAAATGTACCCTTAGACGTGAAATGCATCTAAAAACCTGAATGTTTTAGTTTTCTCGTTCGTTTAAAAGTTGTGAGTAACAAACTGGAGGAAAACATGTTCCAGCGATTACACACTGAAAGATTACACGCATAAAAGCTTTATTGGGAAACATATCAATTAGGACGAAACCCACTATGGGTTTTTTTTAATAATTTATCTGAATTTGTTTAAATTGTGTGTAGTCAATATCTACCCGACATTCCTTCCATTTATTTATATCTGCGAGCAAGTCCACGAGTACCTGATAATATAAAGTTGATAGTTAAAGTAATTGATAGTGCAACCAAATGTTGCAAAAAGAATAAAGGGATCACGGTAGTAAGCGTTATGGAAAACCTATGATAAAACTATATTGTCCCTGTTAAAGCTTTTAGGAAACTTGTAAACATAGGCCTAACCTTAAAGTAAAATCTTGTATATTTGTTTGAATTACTGAAGAAAATCTGCTATCATAAATGTACATTTATATCACTACTACTTAATAATTAACATTGCATGATTTTGGTCCGAGTCACAGATAATTAATACTAATTATTTATCTTAAGTCCGTCTTGTGACTCCTTGTCGTTTAGTTTAAGACGACATGTTTCGGAGCCGTAACTCCATCATCTGGTCATCCCTCTAGTGAGTTCGTCGATCATTAAAAACATTAACATTTTATATACACACACACTAACACACAAGTCACAGTTCGTTACACAAATAAATACAAGAAACAAGCTGCATCTCAACGTCCGGTCGGTATAATCTCTATGTTTTATACAAATGGTTGATAGCCGTGTCGTACAAATAGTGGGAGTTGAACGTAAGTTTGTCGTTTAATACGCCATCTGGTTTTTTTAAAATGTTTTATATATTTCAAACTCCTCTACAGCATTCATTATTCTTCCTTTTGTACACGTGTATAAGGCTTCTACTGTTGAGTTGAAGTCTCCCGCCTTATGATCCGATTCAATGAGGTGACGTGCATAATTAGTCCTACTGATAACAGAGCTCTTGTTAGGGAGATGTTCTTTATAACGTTCCTTAAAAGTTCTCCCTGTTTGACCGATATAATGTTTGTCACAATCCTGGCAATTAATTCTGTATACTCCGGGGACCTTTCCTCTATTGGGGTGATAATTTTTGGTTTTAACGAAGCATATAAGCTATTATTAGTACGGAATGATATGGTTATATATTATGTTTCTTGAAAAAGTTTTGTAAGACATTGGGTAAATATTTAGTATATTCTGAAGAAATATAGCTGTTTTTTATGGTAGTGTCATTCTCAGAGCGTTTCGTGTTCTTTTTCTTGATATGTCTATTGATTAACTTGTCTATAGTTATAGTATTGTACCCGTTTGCCACAGCTATATGTTTAATGATATTAATTTCGCTTTGGTAATCATCCTTGTTCATAGGTACCGTAATAAGTCTGTGGACAAAACTATGAAAAGCTGCCATCTTTTGTGAATAAGGGTGGTATCAATCGGCGTGTATGGTAACGTATGTGGTAGTAGGTTTTCGAAATATTTTATATTGTTTTTATTGGAACTAACAGACAAATAACCGGACGTCTGAAATACATGAATGATATAAAACCGAACATCCAATTCACACTGGAAATGGAAAGGCAAAATCAACTCAACTTTCTCGATTTGACATTAACAAAAAACACAAACATGTTACAATTTGCGATATAGGTTTGCGATAGATTTTAATATATTGAGTAATAAATTTTATTACCTTTATGGTTCCGTCATGT
>JAGFPH010001484.1:253369-265346 GCA_018207615.1 Philaenus spumarius | reverse complement strand
ACTTAAAATAACTTTTCCCGCCAGTTTATTACTCATAACTCCCGAATAAAAGCGAAAAATACTAAACCCATGACCTACAAAAATATATTTTTATATTTATTGCTATAGCAACTAACCGCATACAATAACAGATGATTCGGATAACCAGATTAGCAACACCATTTTAGATTACCCTATGCCTAGTTTATTTTATTTTAATTGTCTTAACGGCAATTTATATACATATTTTTTCTCTCAGCACATGTATGGCGCAATACTTTTTGAATGATATAAACTCCATTAATTTGCTTTATAATAAATACTAATTAATTGTACTACAAAGTTCAAAGTTAACGTAATAATATTATATATGTATAAAGATAAACATAGTCGTTTAGTTCGTTTTTCTCATCCGGATTATGCATTTGCGTGTGTTGGATTACACGACTATTTTTAAAGTTTTACTGGGTCGATTTTAATTATTTTAGGGTCGTTAAAATGTCTCTTGAGTATATTATGTAAAATTCCTAGCGACTGAATTTTCTGAGCTACAGACTGTTCTTACGTTTTAGGTTAGTTAGACAGTGTTAGTGCGTTCATTTTCTGCATGTCCGTTCTTTAGTAATTATGTTTGAATCTACTCAAAAAGCATTCAAACGACTTCAAATTTATTCAAATTGGATAAGTAAAACTCTACAAATATATGCGTTACAAAACTAGTTTATTTCATAGGAATTCGTAAAGTTATACCCAAAAAACACTGCTTTGATATAATTACCATAGAAACAAACTAAACATACTATCAACTTATGTCAGCTGATTTTCAACAAAATTTGTTCTATATATTTCAAAGAAATACAAGCTTAATAGTTAATTTTATGGTTAGGTCTGCGGGCTAGATTAAAACGTCTTTAAATTGTTTGAGCGAAAATGAAACGCGTAGGCTATTATAGTGCGATGAACGCAAGAGTCTCCCTTAGTCTGTCTAATAACTCTTAAAAGAAAGGAAATACAAATTGTAAACCAAATTATAAGTAGTTTCACCCAATAAAATGTCTGTGGTTTTTTTTAAGTTCGTATACTTATTGTTCAAAATGAATCCATGTTGTTTGTTTTTTTTTTCAACTAACCCAACCACGTGACATGGCCTAATCGTAGCTGCCTAGCTACTTTATTAATTGCAACATGATTCTTGAAGATGTAAACACTTTAATTAATTACTCAGCAACGGCATAATAGATTTAGCTAAAGAATATTATTTCATTAACATTGTTTTATCATATATTTCTGAAAATACATAAATTCTATTTTTTTATTTCATTTTATTTAATAAGTCAAAAACCTTAATACAAAGCAATGTCACAACAATTTAATCATAGCTCACCGAATACAACCAATTCAATTAAATAGAAGAAACAAACAAAAGGAAAACGTTATTATCAATACATATTAATTATTATATCTGAGTGTCATTAAAACGTAATAAATAATAATACAAAGATGAAACTATTATAGACAATACAAATTTACAAAGAAAACAACATTACCAGACGTGACACCTAACTATAATTAATTCTTATAATAATTATATTTTTTTATTATTATTATAAACAGAGTTTAATCAAATAAACGTTACATATCTTAACCAATTATTCAGAATCAACTAAAGACTTTTTTCTCTAACAAAATCGCATTTGCAGAGTTAGCATTTACAATATTGACTCCTAAATTGTATACATTCGCTCTTGTTTTAATATAAAGTTTTGTTATTCATCTTGCCGAGCCAAATCGTTGGGTTGAGTCGGGAAACATCGTGAATGTCGGTCATTGTCTTAATGGCTAGATTAACATGGACTTGGAGACGTTGATAATGCCTAATAAGGGTCCAATTTTTTATTTCATCTTTCACTAAGACCATGTTTAGATCGCAGCGTAGATTACTGACCCGGATGTACCATGGAGCTTGACCTATATCACTGATGGCTTTAATTTGAAATATTTTTATTATATTAATATTTGTCACTTTCGTGCATCTCCAAATCCATGTAATAATAACACTCTGAAACAATCAGGAGTTGATTAACAAACTGGCGAAAAATGTGGTTTTTAGTGAATAGATGGTAGTGTATGTAGTTCTACATGGGAAACGTAGATAGATTTTACAAAACTTAATTTGCGTATTTGATACAGGGTAAGTGGATCTGCAATAGTGTCTATCTAATTTCCATAGGGAAGATGAGCTATTACAGTTGTCTCTTATAGTAAGACGTAAGGTCGGGGGAGGTCAATGAGCGCTGATCATTTGCCACACAACTCGTTTTGAGGTGTAATTCAAAATTATATATACATATACGTTTTCACTATCTAACGGTGGCATTTTACGATCGATTTGTTTCAAATTTGGTACACGAGTTGGTTTTCTAAGTGGATAAGAAATCCAACCACCGGAGCACTTTCTTGACAGGAAGTTAAAAATTTTTGTGATTTTTGTACTAAAATGAAACTTTTTTGTTTTTTTTAACCCTTTCCCCTTCAATTACTGGGGACCTAGTGTTGCTATCAGCTCCATTCAATTTTGAGTGAATATTACACTTTAATTTGTAAAAAAAAAGTATTTCTGTCAGTTCTAAAAGGCTGATTTTTTTTAGTTTCTTCTATGACTAAAGTATAGATTGGTATGAAATAAAAAATATATTTTTATTTTCAAATATATATTTGTAATTTTTATTTAATGAAAAAAATAGAAATTTGTAACAAAAAACCGGAACTAACAAGAACTTTGGACAAATTTTCAATGGGAAGACCTATATTTGTTGCTTGATTTTTGTTATCTATATCCTTACAAACAAAATTAAGTGGTTTACAAATGTTTTAGACACAATAATACATTATGAAAACATTATAATTGTAAAACAAGTTTTTTGTAAAAAAATAGTTTTTATGAAAACAAATTAGTTTTGGCACTAACTTGTGCCAAATTGTACAAAATTGTATCAACTAGTTATTTTATTGCTTAGCAACAGCATTATTTAGGTCAAAATTAGTAAGTATAGTTTTTTTTAAACCTTTTGGTAATATTGTAATCACTCAGGTTCGAAACAATAGTACCGTCGCCACTCACGTCATTTTGTAACAAACTGCCATCGTCTCTGTTCATTATATTTCACAACAATCATTATTGTAAAAAGAACAATATTAAAAAATAAACTGTGAAATTACACACGATAACCTACTACAACAAAACTAAGCAACGCGTAAGCTCATTAAAATACTGCGTGTAAGAAGAAACCAAACAACGGCGAGAGCAGACAGCTGTTTACAGAGCGGCCAAAGACGGCAAACATTACATTTTCTAAGATTTATTTACCACAGAAACTGAACTCAAATGGTTCTAAAAAAAATCCATAGACATCAGCACATCTCAAACTTTAACAATAGCGGTCATTAAAGTAACCGTCCGTTCAAATGCAATCAAAGAACGTTATCATAGCGAGTTCGGGGCTCGCCCGACCTAGAAATTCGTGCGGATTAGTAGGGTGCGGGGCTGCCCCGACACTCGAGTGGAAAGGGTTAATAAAGTCGTTTATATATTGTAGGTTGAGTTTAGAGACTGGAACACTTAATTATTGATTAGTGATTTGCTTGAGGAACTGGACTTAAAATTTATCTTAAAATGAAATGACAAGAAAAGACAAAATTACAGATGACAGGCAATGACAGTTTCTAATCTTCTAAAAATTAATATTAAAATGGATTTTTTATATTTTTACATTTGAAGCACAATTTAAGATCTTAGACTATAGGAATACATTTAAAAAGGCTTAAATTGAACAAATATTTACCCGCTGTTAATTCAATTCACTAGTATTTTAAGTGATGATGGATACAAATTAATATAAGTTTAAAAATAATTTCAAAAACCTAATATTAAAATATTGTCATAAACTCAATAACACGAAAATAACAAATAATATATAAAAATATAACCATTTCGACTTTGATCATAGCAGTATATAATCAATACAGGTTAACTTAATATATTTACAACAGTATAAATTCAAATAGGATGTATGAATGTTTCAATATTATACAAGACATAAAACAGAATTTAATTAATGACATTTCAAATATCAAATGAAATGAACATGTTGAGCTAAACAAATTGGACAGTATCATATTTAAATCCGACTCCAATATTATTTGATTTGAATGACGCTCATATCGGTTTAGTGATACCGTAGATTCAATAAATTATTAATCGCTACCAACGCAGTAATTTGAACAAAAGAGCTGATATTTTATATTCAAGCTAGACAAATATTAGTTTAATGAATTTCGGAAGTTACATATAATACATTAAAAGGTTATGAGGGTGTTGGACGAGCTACAAAGTAAATTATTGATTTAAATTGAACCTAATTATAATAATTGTTAATTAAATATTAAAAGTATAATAATTTACTGTACTTCATGTATTTCTAATAGTAAAAACAAAGGTTAAAACTTTAAAAAAAATAAGTTATTCATCAAAAGCGTTTCATTGTCAAAATCGTCGGATATCAGCTATTGTATTATATAAAAGAATTCCTGACTGACTGAATCAACTTACAGCTAGAACTAAGATAGCTAGAGCCTTAAAATTTTCAGTGCACCTTCATAACACTAAGAATAAGTTCACTAAGAAAATATGGATTTTAAGGGTTGAAAATAGCAAAAATACGGGAGTTTACTCCCAGCCCTATAAAAACTAGTTTATTTTATACTAACTAAAAATGTGAAATCAGTTAATTATTTTTCACAACCAATAAGTTATTTGTTATTAAATTTTACAATTAAAACTTCTGATTTGGATCATAAGCTTAACATAATTTTAGGTTAAACCTGTACCGAACCAACAGACGTTTCTCAAAAGTGTTTAAATTTATTACTATAGAAACCAAATTGGAATATTTACAATCAGTTAATTATTCTTTACAAGCAACTGTTTTTTTGTTTGTTAGGTAATTACAAAGACAAGTAAAATAATTGTACCAGAAACTGGCAAATACTTTCTCACAAACATAATATTTAAATTACTAAACAGATTCACTGTGATTTCATAATTATTGTATTAAAGTAGGAGTGTAATTAATAACTATTGTTATTATTTCCTATAACTATAAAACTGTTCAATCGATGTCGAACAAATTTGCACCAAACATGTCATTTGGGCCTGTATAGATGCACGGAAATAGGTTTTAAACATTTTGAAAAACAACCCCCATTTTTTCTAAAATCAACCCACAAAAATCAGTTATTATTATTATTATCTAAACGAAAATGTTTAGAAAGATGCTGGTTTTTTAATATGTTAGGTTACATTAAGTGCCAAAAATAAGCCAGATTTTATCAAAATTGTTATAGCCGTCTTTTTATAAAAAAATAATAACTGATTATTTTGGGGGTTTTTGGCCAAAAAGGAGGTTACTTTTCAAAATGTTTTAAAACCTTTTTTCGTGCAATTATACAATAATAATTGACATGTTTGGTGCAAATTTATTTGAAATGGATCAAATAGTTTTCTCCCTTGCTTTGTATACATACAGACAGACGTAGAAGCATACATACAGACATTTTGTAAAAAAAAACACTTTTTTGGACTCACGGGAATCATATTGATTTTTTTTGCAATCACTATACTTTATGCTATAGTATAGTGAGAAAGTAAAAAAGGAATATTATATCACATTGGCAGTAATACGACTGGAGCCCATAAGTTGAGGCGGTTACCGGAAAGATGCGCACACGGAAATGTAGGCACACATCATTAAAGCGGAAATATGTTCACACTATGTATGATTGCTACTTGATTAGGGGTTGACAGGTCTTTGCAAATATTTTGATGCCGGAAATTTGCGAACACTCTAACTTGGCGGGGAATAAACAACTAATTTAGTTAACACTTTTCGTGCTTGCCTGAAATCACCTTCTTACCAGTCTGACGGACAACTTTTTTGTTTTAATTATAAACATATTTTGTTAAACTTTACCTAACCTAAAATAACCTTACCCATCTAACCTAACCTAACCTAACCTAACCTAAAATAACCTAACCTAAACTAACCTACAGATGTAGTACATGTACTACATTAACGGTAAGTAATTAAAAATCGATTATTATTGTTAATAAAGCAATAATAAATTATTATTAGCATAAATTTAAAAAAATTCTGTGTTCGCATCTTTGCGGGCACCGTTGAGGCAAGGAGGGTGGGTAATTAGGGTCGGTCTCAACCGTCATAAAACTGACCCTTATTAATGCCACCTGAGTGAACCTGTAGGACACTAGTATAAAATTTCAATTCTGTATGTCTTAAATGAAAATGAAAAAACGATATCATATGTCGTTTCATGATACTTTCCTGATAATTTTCATACCAAATTTGATTACATTTAGCCAACTTTGAGCTGTACTAGCATTATAAACTTTCTTAGTTGAATTAACATTACTAATATGGTTTACAACAATAAAGCTACAAAAATGTACTAGAGAAGTTCATATTTAAAGATGTAATAAATAATAATTATTTGAGAAAAAACTCGATACTGTATCGTTATTTATCATAATAAAAACAATTGTGTTTTTGTACCTTTTAATGGAATCTAGCTATATTTACAATTCCATGCATTTAAGTCTTTGGAATAATTTAGCATACAAAATTCAGTTGACATGACTTTCTGAATAAAGAGTTGCGTAAATATGTTTATCATATTAGCTAAACGAGATTTTTTAGAAAGATATTGTTTATTGCTTATGGTAGGGTACATTAACGAGTACAAAAATAACAAAATGTCATCAAACCGTTAAAGGAGTATTTTTTTTAATATTAACACTTTTTTTGGTGATTTTTTTGGCAAAAAGGGGGTTATTTAAAAAAAAATCGTATATCTATACAGACATAATTGACATGTTTGGTTCAAATTTGTTCTAATAGTGGTTTGTTTGATCTAATAGTGTTCTCTCTAGCTTGGTATACATACAGTCATACAGACAGACATTTTGTAAAAACTACTTTTTTAGTCTCAAAACGAATATATCCACAAAATCTCAACATCGATTTTTTGCGATCATTATACTTTCTCTATACTATAGCATAGTCAGAAAGTACATAAATGGTACCAGAAACTGACACATACTTTCTCACAAACATATATTTAAATTATTAAACAGTTTCACTGGGACTTCATAAAATTAATTGTATTAGAGTAGGAGAGGGATACATTAAAGTAGAATAGTAACTAATAAATATTATTTCCTATAACTATAAAACTGTTCTATCGATTTCGAACAAATTTGCACCAAACATGAAAATTAGGCCTGTATAGATGCATGAAATTTTTTTAGAAAATTTTTGAAAACAACTCCTTTTTTCCCAAAAAACCCCAAAAATCAGATATTATTATTATTATTATTATTAGCTAATCGAGAATGATTAGAAAGATGCGGTTTATTGCATATGGTAGGGTACCGGGCTATAATAAACCAATTTTATAAAAATCGTTAGAGCTGATTTTTTATAAAAAAATAATAACAGATTTTTTGGGGGTTTTTTGGCCAAAAAGGGGGTTGTTTTTGAAAAATGTTCAAACCATTTTTCATGCATCTATACAGTCCTAATTGACATATTTGGTGCAAATTTGTTCGAAATCGATAGAACAGTTTTATAGTTATAGTAAATAAAAATAATATTTATTATTTAATATCCTACTTTAATGTATCCCCTCTCCTACTCAGGGAGTCCAAAAACGGATATTTCCACAAAAATCTCAACATAGAATTTTTTACGATTACTATACTTTCTCTATATTATTACAATAGTAGTATTAGTGATAAAGGAAAAGGCTTACATTATCTCCACTATTACAATTATTATGAAAACTAACTTAATTTTTTTCTCAGTTTAAAATATTACTTTACAGTATCACATTTTTATCTTAGTTTATAACTTGAAAATTTCCTCTTTTCTAGATAAAAATATTCAATCTTCATTCCCGTGAAAATACAGTAAACATAATCTGTTTTCATTCGCTTAGCCACGGGGGTTCTTAACGTAAAACAAATCAAATTGTTTGTTCCCTTTGTATTTAAAATATAATTAATTTTTATAAGAAAATATTTTATATACATATTTTTTAAATAAAACCAGATTGCTTCCAGGAATTGCATAGACTGCAAACAGATGTAGTATCAAATTCCAGCAGCTAATACTTTTTACAATTTTACAAAGCACGGGGTTTTCCAGGCGCAATATTGAATTGCTTTTTACATTCTCAAATTGGAAAAGTTTTACCATTAGTGAAGTCATCGTAATTTGATTTGTAGAAGGGTTTTAGTATTAGGGAAATTTATTTTGCTTACATTAATCCGTATTGGTGCTTTTTCAGGCGAAATGTTAATTAATTTGATTTCTTATTGAATTTTGCACTTTCGTGAAATTTACGGATGCCCATTTAATATGTTGTAATACAAAAGTTTTCTTAGCTGTCGTACTGGTACCAGCCCAAGTTATGATAAGCAACTATTCCCAAAATTTACTACGAAATCAAAAATACAACCTGTTCGTTATTAGTAAATGTAGTACATCAAGCTATAATAGCAGTATTATGCGTAAATTAACATTATGCAGTAATCGTGGCAAATCTTATTTCTAGTTTGAGAGCTATCTGTCTAAAAGGTAAGACATTGTGTATAGAGTTAATAGCGTTAAATTGTGATCAGAACGTTGTTGGAATTTTTAGTGGCGTAAGCTAGGGACTATTTTGCTCTTAATTTACATAAAGTTCTTAGATAATTTACCTTATGAGTGAAAATTGTTTCTTTTTGCTGACGATACAGCCATTTTACTTAAAGGCGATAATTGAAAGGATGTTGAAATTAAAGCTTTCAAAGGTTTAACGTATCTTAAAATGTATTTTGATTAAAACTTTTTATCACTTAATGTCTCTAAAACTAATTTCCTGCCATCACCATTAAAAGTAAAAACAGATTTTGACAATATAGCTTAAAATGGCACACTTGTAGTTGATTACCTTAGTAATACATGTTATTGTGGAAAACAAGAAGGCGTATAGTCCTATAAATTTCTAGGGGTAAAGTTCGATAAGAGAATGAAATGGACTGAACAGGTTAAGTTTTTAAAACAAAAACTTCAAATATTTATTTATTTTTGCATGCAAGTTAGTGACAGTCTAAACTTCACGAATTAAAACTCGCGCACTACGAGTAATGACAGTCTTACTACTTGGGCGATGATAGATTGGGGCGGGGCTTTAGTTCGATTCATGAGTTACTTAATTTAATTTAAAAAGGT
This sequence comes from Philaenus spumarius, assembly GCA_018207615.1. Classification (NCBI taxonomy): domain Eukaryota; kingdom Metazoa; phylum Arthropoda; class Insecta; order Hemiptera; family Aphrophoridae; genus Philaenus; species Philaenus spumarius. The sequence continues at coordinate 256,017 of JAGFPH010001484.1, read as the reverse complement.
ATACTAAAAGCTGCATTGATAAAGATACATTGTTTTCCTCAGCTGATTTTTATATTTTTAAAGTTCTGACTTTAAGGCAATTGTTTGAAGAACCCTTGCAATTTATACATTTCAAAATTGCAATAACATTTTGTAAAAGTTGATCAAGAACATTTTACGCGTTCTTAAAAATTGTCATAATAAGTGCTAACAAGGTAATAAAAACGATTTCTGTCATTAACTTTCATTATATAGCACGATTTTTGAATCAAAAGTATCTGCGCAAGCTACGTCTGTTTTTAAATAATAAGTTATTTAAAGTCGTATTAATACATAGTTGTTTGAACTATTACACAGATGTATATTATGTAATCTGATTGTTCCTCTTTGCCTCATTTGGACCGGCTGAACTGCTTTTTTAAGTTCCAATATATATTTGATCTCCAACATAAAACATAAGCGATAGCATCCTGTTTTATGTTAGTTTAGCAAACATGACTACTTTAGAAACCCAAAAATTACTTATAGTTTAGTTTTGATCTTAGCTTGAGTCAGCTAGACATGATAGTTTTGCAATCATTTTAATTGTTTTAAATTTAATCATCATGGCTTGAATATTGAGCGACTTGTCCCCCTCACAGGCTTTTGCCATGTCATCATTTTGTGTTCCTTAGTTTAAAATATATATGTAGTGTATGTATTATTTAAGGAAATAAAGTATATAAATTTAGTTTTATTTAAAAAATTGGTCCGAAAGTTAAATTTTTCTGTAGTCTATACATGATGATTGATATAAGTGTACCAGCTGTTTCTCTTGAAATCTATAAGAGCTAATAAATCAATTTAAATAGTAACTATCTTGGACTTTTAGTTCTGTTTAATTTGGTGACTTTGAAATTTTTATCTTCAACATCATTTTTCCCATATGGCGACCAACTTTCGAATTTCTTATATTTTCACCACGCCTAACAATTGTAAATTTATTAACCTGATTTGAACTGCAACCCTAAATTTTGCAACCCTTAATTTTGAAACTAGAGAAAATTATGGTAATATATTTTTTTCATATATCAGGGGTTTTAATATGGAATATGGATATCATAATTTTAAATACTTTAATCGATTTAAATAACAATATTAATGAAGGAATCAACGGGAATATGAAAATTATTATAGTTTTCTTGGATTTCGATTGATAGGCAAATATTACTTAAAAAATTTGACTTAATCGGGTTTCATGGTAATACGAACTCATGGTTCGAAAGCTATTGTTCGAACAGGAAACACATGGTGTCAGTGTGTGGAGTAAATGGTAAACCACAGACTGTGGTATATGGCGTTATCGAAGGGTCAACGTTAGGATCTATTTCGTTTTGGATTTATATAAATAATTTGTCTAAAATAAATATTTAGGGGAATTGTTACTTATTTGCGAACGTGACGGTCATTTTATTCGAGGGTATTAAGTTGGGAAGAAATACAAGGGAAGATAGTAAAGGATTTGTAAAGGATTGTGAAAAATGTGTATATTTTAACACTTAACATAATATCTAAAACAAAGTTCCTTCCAATAGCACTTAGGTCCAATAGTGATTGTCCTTATGAACGTATTAAACAGCATTCGTTTGAAAATTACTTAAGTGAGTTCTGAGTCTGTGGTACAATTGCTGGAGTTAACTCCTACAAATACTTGGGTGTGTTTCTTAATAAACGCTTAAATTGGTCGGCACATGTTGACTATTTGAGTCATACGTAATATTAAAAAGTTAGTTTATGTTTTTATAAATGTAAATTAAATAGTATATTTTTGAGTAATAATTCATTTGTACTTTGCATATTAATAATCTTTGCTTTTAGGTTGGATAATAGTTTCAGGATGCCCCTGCAAATCCATTCTGGCTATTTAGAGATCGGTTATGAAGATGGCGCTGCGTAAACCAAATTGGCATCCATCTGATGAGCAGTGTGACTGCTTTATCGTATTTAATATCAAAAAATGTTTTCTAATAACTCTTTTAAGTTTCATAAATACAAATTCAAATTTTATTCCATTTTTAGTTTCCCCCCCTATACCATAGTATATGGAGAAAGTATTGTATTCGTCAACATTTTTGAATTTGAGTTTTTGGTGGAAATATCCGTTTTGGGTCCCCCTGAACTTAAAAAAGTGGTTTTCGGAGTGATGTCTGTGTGTGTGTCTGTATGCGTGTCTGTGTGTGTGTCTGTGTGGATGTTATCAGACCTAGAGCCTAAACCAGTCGTCCGATTTTGAATAAATTTGGTATGGATGTACTAATAAACAGTATCTCCAGGTGTTTTTTCATTTTTGTGAATTTCTTATTTTTAACGGTAATTTTCCCACAAAAACCCTTAAAATAACGGAAAAATCAACTTTTCTCAAAAACGGCTCTAACGATTTTCATTAAAATTTTATAGTTTATTAGGTACCTAAAATACTATAAACTACAAAATTTTAATCAAAATCGTTCGAGCCGTTTTTGAGAAAAGTTGCTTTTTCCGTTATTTTACGGATTTTTATGGGAAAACAACTTTAATACAAAATCACCTCTCCTACCCCACCCTAAAAGTCACAGTGAATCTGTTTAATAATTTAAATATGTCTGTGAGAAAGTTTGTGCCAGTTCCTGGTACCGTTTATTCCATTTCTA
>JAGFPH010001484.1:185375-245629 GCA_018207615.1 Philaenus spumarius | reverse complement strand
TCATTTGCATTGTACACGACATTCTCAAGCAGTGGGTATAAGAACAGATAGGCTTTATAGATCTGTATCTACCACTAATTCATATTACAGACCCTTTTCCGTAAATTAAGAGAAACCTGAAACTATTTCAAGTTTATGAAGTTAAGCCCCTTTAAAAAGCAAATTTCTTTACGGTTGGAAGAAAGTAGGGAGGGATTATTGTGAGTCCAACATTTCTTCGGAGTAGGCCTATGCATATGTATAGATTAAGTTTTGATCGATTTTGGCGAAAACCAACAGGCTAATAAGTGTGAAAAACAAAATGTGCAGAATGGTATCCTATTATCATTTGCTTAGATAAAACCTATAAAGTTTAATTCTAGTTTTAAAAATCTAAACAATGGTTCACTTCCTCTCAAAAAATGTGCTTCTGTCAGATTTTTGTGGCTACAATATGCATCTTAATTTTTTTTTAAAGAAGCTTATAAAGAACCGATATTTAAAACCTGAATATAAAATTCATTTGGGATAAAATCTGAGCAAATACATTTTACGTTTTTGTAATGTTAGTAAACATCTTTTAGGTACACATTCAAAGAAAATCAATACAGACTTAAGTAAAAAATAAATTTCCTCGCATAGTATGTTTATCTTTCGATCTTTTATCCCTTTATTATTTTCATTTCCGTATTTAATTACATTCGAGAATAAAGGGGATTTTATAAACGAAAATTGAGTAAGTCTTCGTTTTAAATTATATATTAGCATACAAAATTAAAATTCTCTCTTTTGTAGACAAAAGTATGAGATTGAACGGAACGATGAAAAACATTAGTACAAAGTACATATTCAGCAAATTTATTAAATACAGAAATACAACAAGCTCATAGTTTAATAATACGTTTGCGTAATATAAAATCACTGCTATTATAAACCAAGGCAGAATATTTAGAACGTTCCAGATGGTTCTATACCATCGAAGAGACATCCTTTTCCGGAACGTTTGAGAACGTTCTAGAATGTTACACAGGGAACGGGCTACAAAACTAGAGACATACAACTTGGCACGTATATGACGCTTATGTTATAAGTAGGAGAGAAAAAAACATTGCATTTCGATTATTTGCGTCGGTTATTTTGTAAAAAATATTTCAGGTAATATGTATTCATAGGCATTAAAGTTACGTTAAAAACTAGCGGAAATTGTGGGACACGTCATGATATTAAATAGGAGACAGATTGATTTGGATGTAAGCCACTATAAGTTTCTGGTTAAGTGAACTCTTAATATTTTTAATTAATTTATTCATATATGCGAGCGAAGCAGCGGTTAACCCTGCTAGTGTCTTATAAAAGTCACTTTAGAATACATTGATCGCCCTTCTTGTAACTAAATACCTAAATATCTGGCGACTCACATGAAACTGCACAAAAATCAAGGTACGAAAATAGATAAAAGAGGAATAAATTGATTTATAATAACTTGCACAAATTGTATATCAGTAAGTTGTAGGTCAGCACAGAGAATTAAAAATTATTTATCTAATTAATACATTTTTAGGTGTAGGTTTAAATATTGTAATAATTAGTCCAAATCATCTAGTTCGTTTATGAACTTTGGTTATTCAGAACAAGCTTTACTTTGCTTTTTAAATTAATTGCATCCCATCAAAACTTAATTATTCTCGACGAAAGTTAAAAGTTAAGTGCTGAAGTAATATTTCAAGTTTAATCTACTATTTTAATATAGAGCCATTTAAGTAGAACTATTGTTTAAAGGCTCGGTTTACTCTTGTTGAATATAAATCACAGATTGAGCTTCTTGAAATGCAATTAAAGTTTCCCTAGCTCAGTAGGTATATATTACCTTAAACTTAGTACAGTTTAGTTTCAAATGGCTTCTTTTATAATTATCCAATACGTTTATGTACATATTGTTATTTTATAGTAAATCTCTTCTCCCCAGGACCGAGATCAAAGACATGGTAAAGCCCTTGTTATAGAGCCCTGGGTTATTCTTGCAGCTTCATACCAACTGTACGAAATATTATGTATTAGCGAATTTCCATAGGAAAGTTGAGCTGTACAGTGACTCTTATGGTGCGACCTAAGGTCGAGAGTAATTAATGATCACCGAGCATGGTCCCAAGAATACGTTTTGGGGTATCTTTAAAAATTATGTATATGTGTTCAGCCGCATTTTAAGTTCAATTTTCTCCAAATTCGGTACACTCGTTGGTTTTTTAACATAAAAACGAACGTAAAACTATCCGATTAATCATACATATCATCTTTACATATTTGCGACAATTTTTTATTGCGAAAATTAATACGTGTACGTTACGAAAATTTTAATACTATATAAAGTTTGTTCACTTGTATCGATTCGTTTCGAAATCTACGAAACTTTAACTGTTGTTTAATTTTGGCCCGCGTAATTTAGATAGCTTGTGAAATTATTTTAAAATATAAATCAAAACAATGTTACCTAAATTCAATCTTTGTATCAGTATACAGGCTAAAACTTTGCAAATAAATCAAAACAGTAAATTGAAGAAATGTTGCCCACAAAAATATCTATGTCAAAATACAAAAGAAAATATATATCTGCAAATTACGATTTAAAAAAGTGATTTGATAGCATCCATTTTGTTAATTATGGCTAACCTATTAAATATAAATTAAAGTGAGAAAGAAACATGGGTAATTTAACTTTAAAATTTAGGCGGTTCTCGTACAATAATCGTTTTCACATGACCACATGGATATCAGTGAAATACATCCCTCTAATGTTAGAGGCTTATAAGAGTACTTAGAACAAATCAATATAAAACGGATGATTACGTATTTTTAATATTTCTTTAAGAGGAATAGAAGGGGTTTTAGTGTTTACAATACAATAGCTTGGAAATATATAGTGTAAAACAACACTCTAGAAAATAATTTGTGTCTTGGTTTTTAGATTAGTTACAAGCTGGTGTTTGCTAGATTTTGACCAGAGCATCCTACATGTCATAAGGGGAGTCGGTACCTTTTACCTCTCCCATGTTAATTAAACGGGAGTTCATACCCTTCTGCAGGTATAATTATCTCAGTAACTATTAGACCTTATTAGCATGAAATTTTTGGCAGCTATTTAGAAAGTAAGTCTTAACATACTATAGCAGAATTATAAAGATATACTAAATATAAAAATTAAAAAAATTTGCTAATACTTACAAATAAAAACTAATTTTAATTTTAATATTTTTTATGAATTACAAAGGGTTTTAATTTTCATAACTTTATAAATCTAGTAAGGTAGTCTGGTATGGTAGTATAAAAGGTGTATGTAAAATATTAGGGGTGTAGGTATAATACTTATAGAAATAAATGTACCTAAACTTAAAATCTAAAGTTTCGGAAAAACGATTTTAAACATTTTACACGTATTGTACACTTCAAAATCCACGAGGACAATAACTTTCATTTTCCTTATCTACTTTAACAATCTCGTCCTCACTATATTCTTTTTGTTTTCTTCTTTGGTCTCTTTAATCAGCTTTTCTTATGGGTTTAGAGTCTATACAATTTAAGTACATGAGATTTGTAACTAATTTTATAGTTTTTCACACAGTAATTACGTAGTATAAAACCCAGATAGGCCACGGGCACTTACAAGCAATACAGCAGCTGAAGCCAACTCCGCCATCTAGGTGAGGTATAGAAGCGTAAAAAGCAGCATTTAAACGGACAAAATTTTAATGCGAGCTTTTCAAATACAACTTACGATGAAGTTATAATTTCGAAATTTCGTATACAGACAAAACATTAGTGTTGGACAGTAATGGTGCAATTTAAAGTTGTAAAATAATTGTATTACTAATTTACCTTACAAGTTAAAATTAAAACTTAAATGTGGTTTTTAAATCGTGACATGAAAAAGTTGGTCTATGAGAAATTTTTTATTTTTCGGGTAGAGAAGTTTTTTAAGCGACAAAGTTGTAAATAAGGACTTGAATTTAGCTTATTTTTTCATAAAATTTTTTTACGAAGTGTACTCTGGTCAGAAAGGCAGGTTGAAGACAAGAGTAAATTAAGCACGGCCGGGCCACTCGTCGCATCAGACGGCACTACATTTATCAGTGCGATAGCCACTGCTCCTCAGGCCACTTCCTATCATTGTAACCAAAACTATTATTACTGACTATTACTTAATTATTAAATACTTAATTACAACACTACTTCTGCTCAGATTAGTCTATCTATTAACTGTTTATAATTTGAATACTTTCAAAACATATAAGACGTAATTTTCATTCTGTATACTTAATTTTGTATAGTGGTTTTTATAAGTGACACATTGACAACAGTTATTACATGAGGCTAAAACCTTAATAAGCCTCAGAAAACTTGGGTCAATTAGATATAGTTTATAGTATTTTAGGTCCCTAATAAACTATAAAATTTTAATGAAAATCTTTAGAGCCGTTTTTGAGAAAAGTTGATTTTTCAGTTATTTTAAGGGTTTTTATGGGAAAATTACCCTTAAAAATTAAAAATTCACAAAAATGAAAAACCGCCTGGAGATACCGTGGATTAGTACCTCCATACCAAATTTCATCAAAATCGGACGACTGGTTTAGGCTCTAGGTCTGATAACATCCACACAGATATACACACAGACACCCCCACACACACACACACACACACCCACACTCACACATACAGACACACACACACACAGACATCACTCCAAAAACCACTTTTTTAGGTTCAGGGGGACCCAAAACGGATATTTCCACCAAAAAATCAAATTCAAAACTTTTGACGAATACAATACTTTCTCCATATAGGCCTACTATGGTATAGGGGGAGAAAGTAAAAAGAAAAACATGAATTCACACACATACATATAGACAAAAAGGAAAAAGAAACAAAAATACAGAAATTAGATGAATGGCTTTCAGAAATATATTTAAAACTACTTATATATTTTTAGTACATTTAAAAAAACAAAAATTTTTGACTGCAGCTTTACAATTACTTTCCAAAAACACAAATTAAATACAAATTTTGAAAGAAAATATATGAAATATATACAACATGTATAACATAGATAACAAATATTCACGAATATATAAGCTATATACAAGTTTTACATCGATACATCTATTAACATACACACATAACACACACACACACCCTTACATAAACAGCATTCTTTGTTTATGTGTACAAAATTGTATCATAGATAACAAACATAGACATCAATACACTATTAAATCCACATACATGCAGACATTCTTCCATACAAAAACCAAAAACACCCACACATTTATATGAAAATATAAAAAAAATAATACATACACAAGGCTCGCATCATTTAGTTAAGGAGAATAGAAAGTTACACTTTACCTAAACTAAAGTGTTATAAAATAAGTCAACACATTCAAGTTCCTGCAAGAATTTCCTTAATTTTTGCTGGTACTTGTGTTTATAAGGGTATGTTTTTAGGTACGCGAAATCGCCAAAAGCGCTCTGCACTAGTGTGAGTTATGCTCGGCTCCGCCATCTTGGTGGAGATTCTCGCTAACGGGTTGGCTTCACTGATCGTCTCCCATAGCCTATTTAGGTTTTATACTATGTAATCATTGGTTTCACGTGAAAATCAAGTTACTTTAAACTGAGCGCACTCTGTTGTATATATATATAATTTATGCATACAAATATTATTGTTCCACACATACTTATTAGTGTTACATACTTTCTTAAACAGGAGAAATAGGAGAATGTTTAGGACAGTAACACATTTTTCCATTTTTTACCAAAAAAGGTTGCCGACAACCCTTACTCAAACGCCTTTCAACAATAACGTCACCATAACTTCTGTGAAGCAAGAGACTCAATAATCAAACTAAGATCCATATATACTGAACGTACAGAAATGTATAAACGTGATATGTTATTTGACTCAAAACGTGGGAAATGTATGACACCAAAAATATTGTCTCTTGTTGAGATATTAATTGTATAACTACACATTGTGTATGCAATTTACGGGCTTGTGAGTGACTTAAAGCAGAGCATTGCTCAAATTAGGCATATAATTCCATTCACTTAGACTTAGAGCATATAATTTCACTCTCTTTGATCGTATAAGTTATCTCGGCATCATAAAGTGTTTTGACTTAGTTGATACATTTTTCGATGACAGCACTATTATTATTTTTTAAATGTATTTTTTATTGTTGGAAAACATGTGAAAACCAAACCAAGTTGGCCTTTGAAAGATACGTTGTGTCATGTTTGTTGAAATTTTTTATAATAGTAAAAAGTAATAATTAAAACAAATTTGGTTTAGAGTCATTATTTTAAAATGAAAACTAGTAACAAATATTCGTACTTTAAGGATTTGTATTTTGAAACCTGATGAAGTAACAAAACTGTGTACGTTTAGGATCAAATTATTAAATTGGACAAAGTATCAAAACTTTTTACGTTTACTATCGCCATTTTTAAAGGGGATGAAGGAACAAAATATTGTAGATAGAATCGTTTATTGCACAAAAACATTTCTTACAGGAACAGTTGCTGTGTCAATCTTAAAATACTACCGTTTATTAAATTAACATATCAAATATTCACTTTGCTTATAATTTCTGTTTTTGTTTTATTTTTAAAATGTACATCATTTAAATATTTGTAATAATTTGACAATATATTGTACAATTTAAGACTCTTGTTGTGGAGTACTCTCAAACAATTTCAAACGATGAGATGGATATCTGTAGTTTTCATTGTTTCTTGTGTTATATTAATGTTTAAAACAATTGTTTTACAATATTTTTCTATTACTGTTGACCCAAATAAAACTTCATACATATGCAGTCCCGATAAAGTAAATATTGAGTTTTTTTAATTGGCCTACAGCTAGTTTTTTGGTCTAGATTGGTCATTTTCCGCAAATGTGTTTTTTTTTAGAAAAAAATCTTTCTCTATACCCAATTAATTCCCCACATGACTATGACATACCTCAACACGGATTTTATATATTATGCATGATAATCTTACAATTCACCATTGAAACACAATTGTTTTAAATAGAGAAAGCATAAGTTATTTGTCTAAGTTTGCCTTTAAGATATTCCAGATGAGTCTTCCAATTTAGTTACTCATCTATATACACAATTAGAAATGTATGAGATTTTACAAGATTTGAAATATTTTAATTATTTGCATTACAGCACTATCATTTTAGAAGCGGCGCGAAGTAAAAAACTGTTTACGTTTAGGATTATAATTATTAAATTGTACAAACAACCAACAAATTGTAAATTCTAGCAACCAAACAACTTGGGACGATTCATTATCGTGGCTTCAACAACTCACTTTCAATTTTTCTCAACATGAAACCCTTTAAACTTCACCTTTCAAAATGTTATTCAATTTCATGCCTAATACCCCTCTTAGTTTAACTTGGAACATTGAAGATCTTCTGCCCTGGCAGAATAAGAATCCTTCTGACATCAGGCGTCAAGCCAAGCACAATATCCTACGTGCACATCAGAAGTCTGAGCGTCTTTACAATAGAAACCGTAGACCACATTCTTTCAAGATTGTTGACCTTGTATGGTGTATGGCACACAATCTAAGTTCAGCTGCCAATAAAAGGGCTGCCAAACTGATGCCTTGGTAGTCAGTACCTTTAAAATCATCGATTTTCTTACCCCAGTCACAGTGGCCCTTTCTTTTCCTAATTCCGATAACTTCATAAAAAAGGCACACGTAGAGCATCTAAAACCTCATCATTCTTCTATACAGGAACCTATCGGCCATTTCTTTAACTACCATACTTTTAATGCAACAAATGCATTCATTAAATTATACCCAACCTGAAGGAAATGCACCTTCTGCAGGCAAATTCTTTCTTTCCTTGACTTTCTAAGTCAAAAGATGTAAAATGAGAATTACATGACCAGACTTGTAAGAATTACAAGTGACCCGAACTTGACCTATGAAACCCAGAGACTGATCACCTCTGAAGTTTCAAATACCCAAAAAAGTAAACGAATCATCTAGCGCTAGAATGCATGCTCAGTCATATATTTTCAGTCCTCAACTCAGAGACCTTACTGCTTACCTGAAAAACATCATTCCAAGGAATGGTAAATTAAGGACACAGTGAGTCCATCTATTAATGTTAGTATTTTCATATTCTTGTATTCTCGTTCATGTTTGTTTGTTCTTGTCCTTTCTTTAAGGTGATGGTGTTGAAACTAGATTTAGGGTGATAGCACAAAACATTGTGCAATCAATATCTAGTTTTAAGAGAATAACACTTAGTTTAGTAGTTGTATAGTCAGAAATCTCACTGGGTAAAACCCAAATAACCATTTACTTGTTTTTTTTTGGTTCTTTCTCAACCCCAACTCCGTTGTTCGCAGGGGGAGTTCTGTAGCGTTTGAAATATGAATGCGTATCAAATGGCAAATACAGATTAAACTGTATTCTCACCCGATCTAGCGTCCAACATAGGCAACTCAAAAACAGCTGTCACTCAACACTCCACAGCGCATGTGTGGCGACTTTCATCGAGTTACGTAGGCAATAAATGACTCTCATTCTTTTCGTTTCGACTTTACAAGATTGACTGACCTTCAAAACCACACGTCAGTAATTAATACATTCGTTAACGCAAAAAAAAAATTAAAGAATAGTAATCCCCGCTTAAATAAAAATAGTCGTTCGCAAATTCAACTGTGATATCAATCGAAGTAGTGTTTTTTTGTGTAATGTGAAGTGAATATATTGTAATTCGTAAACCGTTGGAAATGATTATCTCTCTCTTACCAGGTAAAGAATTCAAACAAATCTTTTAAACTAATTTCCATCTGAGTTTGCTATAAAAATTTATATTATCTGAATTTAACTGTAACTATAACTTTACTTTTTACAGAGTAATTTTCATTCAAATTTAAATTTAGCCTAAAACAGCCTATTTTAATATCAGTATATAGCCTATAAGCCGTAAGAAAGGGGAGTTTAATATTTAATAGCCTTTTAAAATCCATTTAAAAGAAAAATATACTAATAGTGTCTGCTGAAAGTATTTCTTTAATTAATTTCATAAAATCATAAGTTACAATACAGTCTTATGCATGATGTTACAATACAGTCTTATACATGGTTTTAGACATGACCGTTTATAAGCAACCTTGAACTTGAAAAACTAAGTGCATAAGTTCTGAAACTAAAACGTGTTGTATTTTGTTCGTAGTGAAAACCACTGGTACAAGAATCACCTGTGTTTCTACATGAACTGAACTTTGAACATTTCTGTTATTCTAGTCATCTCAAAGAACAATTTGTGTGCAATAGTAACTTAAGTATCATTGATCACACATAAATGATGCTCGTTTTTTGAATTATCTTATTACTCATTTTTTTAAATAAATTAACCAACAAAGGCTCTTTTAACTTATTAATCTAACAAAGGCTATAAACGAACATTTTCTTTTATTACACAAAACTCGGATGGGATAGCATGCATTTTTAGACCTTACAACCCCAAATGGCTTATTTTAAAATTGATTGTTTTATTTATTTATTTATTACATGAGAGACATCTCAATAAAATTAAACTCCATTATTTTTATTATTGAATTTTTTGCTTAGTATTTAGGTTGGCCAACGAAATAAAAGTTATTAGTAAAACCATGGTAAAATGTATTTAATTTTGTAACTTTGTAAATGTAACAAATTTGTATGTTTTTATTTTGATTATAAATAGGGAGGGTTTTCAAATTTTACTTTTGGAGAGGGATTTTTTTTTGAACTTAACTAAAATAATGTTGTAATGTAAATTTTCAATAAAAAAATCTTTCTTAATTTTGTACATAAGGGCATATAAATTTCGTCATTTCCTCTTAAGGGCATATAATTATTTTTTTATATAATGACATATATTAATTTAAAGTAAAATTTAATAAACAAACTGTTTATTATGTGAATTGTATTTATTGTGATTTCCTATAATAGCTAACACAGATGTTTGAAAACAGCTTTAAATAACGTTAGGGTACAGACCATAATTCATTGTAAAATCCTTTAATTATTTATTTTATTCCTCTTATGTATGTACCATCTTATTTCGGTCCAGCACGTTCTTCCAAATCGTTATTTTTCTTTTAGATGGTACAGGATCACATTTTTAAAAGGGGCGAAGTAACAAAACTTTGTATATGACTTCCATTTGAAACGTGACGAAGTAACAAATGTTATACTTTAAATATCGGCAATATAAAATGGTAAAAAAAACACATTTTTGTCCTTTTATAATCGTCATTTTTAAAACGAGATGAAGTAACAAAACTTTGTACTATTACGATCGCCATTTTTAAAAGGGTCGAAGTAACACAACTTTGTCCTTATATAATATTCATTTTGAAAAGCGACGATGAAACTCAACTTTGTAATTTAAAATCGTCATTTTGAAAAGAGTCGAAGTAAACCAACTTTGTCTTTTGATAATTGTCATTTTGAAAAGGGACAAACTAACACAAATATGTCCTTTTATAATAGTAATTTTGAAAAGGAACGAAATAAGACAACTTTGTCCTTTTATAATAATTATTTTGAAAAGGGACGAAGTAACACAACTTTATCCTTTTATAATAGTCATTGTAAAAATGAACGAAGTAACACAACTTGTTTTACTTATTGAATTGTATAAGACTTTTTATTTTTAAATAAGGTAACATTAAAAAGTTTACATTTAAAATTTCTTCAAACAATATAATATAACCCAGTCCTCAACTTATGAATTCGTATTCTAAAAAAAACTTTTCTTGATTCTTTTCATGGATAAATAGTAAGGTTTCAGATGAAACCAAAATGTCTAAACTGATTCTTTGGCTTTCTATACGTACAACGTAGATACTCTTTTATATCTTGTAAATGATTTAATTAGCGAATTACCAGTTATACACATTTATATTAGGGTTAAAAGGAATTAATCAAACGTATACGTTCAAATCTATTTGATTGAATAAAGAGCAAACCTGGATCAGTCAACCCGGGTATTGCTTTCTGGTTTGCTTGTGTTTGCAATTAAATGACACTGTCAGCAAATTAGATGAACATATTCGAATTAGAATTTGCTGAAGTTTACTATTGTAGCCTACTTTGATTTTCGCCTGTGAAACGGGATTTTAAAATGATGAAAAAACTGAAACATTGCTTAGAAAACTCTTTTCTGTTACTTTTAGATTAATTGGTTAAACCGTAAAATACAAGATACAACAGTAATTATAAGTAAAAGTTGTCAGATAAAATATGGACTGTAATATTAGATAATATATTTTTCTATTACGGTTTTTAATTAATGTCAGATAGTCCATCATTACAGTAGAGATGTGTGGGAACACTCAAACATGGGGAATGGTTCTTTAAACTTGTTCCTACAGATCAGTTAAATTGAGATTAATATCATCAACACAATTTTGAATGCTCAGCAAATAAAAGGTTTCATTTGGGTGCTTCATTCAACATAAATCAAATATTTATCAAGTATAGTAAGTGGCTAGATAAAGTTCGGTTTTAAAATAACTGTAAGGTTTTGTAAATTTGGGGCGACTTTACCATATAATGTTACTTGTGAGGTTATGACAAGTAAGGCCTTTTGACTTTGATTTTAATTTTGAATTAAATACTTGACTAATAAAACATATACCTTTTTATTGGTTCTTCAACAGTCTGGGGGCGTCCACCAGATTCCCGTCAGGAATCAAAATTTCGCTAGGCTCTAGAGGTACTCCAAAGTATTAGGTATAAATAATTACAGAGACGTTTGAGTTTAGAAAATATAAATATATTAATCAAAATTCTTCAAGTATTTTAACTATCAGTGAATCTATTAATTAGTGAACAAAATGTCACTAACTCACTTTTTTCAATAATTCAAATTTTACAACAATTAAAATCCCAATACAAATAACAATCGTAGACATTATTTAAACAATAAAATGTACCCTCCACGCTAACTAAACAAATCAATTTGCAACAATTAAAAATAGTGAATTTATGTAATACATCAAATTATCATTTATAGCGTAATTATGTGTCAATAAAATATGGTTTAAATCTTTCTGTTAAATTGTGGACCATCCCCTGATTGCTTAACGACTCAAGGTCTGGCAGCTAACCCTTATGGTTCAGTCCCAATAAAACTAAATACAGTACATCTTAAGCTAATGTAGTTCTAAGATTAAAATGCTGATATATGATTCGTGTTTTAATTAAAATATTGTTACACCCCGAGATCTGTCTTACAATTAAAAGATATTAAAACTACTTACATTGGTATGAACATTTTTCCCCTTCTCTCTTTCACTTTCACTTAATTAAATTAATTCTGATATTTTATTAACTTTGGTCGCCGCACTTTTATCACGCACCGACACTTTCACGTTTTTGGATACTTTCCAGGAATGATATTTGTTAAGTGATTATTCCAGAATTTAGATTACTAGATGTTCACTTCTTGACGGATATTTTTACTAGACTTGTTTAATTGATTTATACTGAATGTAGATGACTTGATGTTTACTTCTTGATGGACATTGTGTGATATACCACTTTTTTCACGTGTTCCTTTCCCACTTCTTTTTTGTCACCTCTACTTGGCTCACCCTGGTTGGTCCGTTTGAATATTAATTCCTCATGATTGGCTAACGATTTTAGTAAATTTGACATTATTTTATGCGGTTACAGATTTGGCCTACGTGCGTGGAAATGCTGGCGTATGCTGCCTTGAGTTTGTAACCTAATACTGGACATCCGTTTCAGGCTTCCGCTGTACGATGAATTGAATTCTAATTTAATTTGTCTTCTTTTGTAAATTTATTTCTTAATAATTATTATTTTAATATTTTGTATAAGTTCTTATTGGTTGCTGGTATTTACCAACAACCCTGACATAACTTTTTATAATTTTAGTACATTTACTGGTTTCCTTTGGGAAATCATAAATGAAATAAAGAAATGGTTGTAAACTAAAAAACTAATTACTATATTCAACAACTACTAATTAAAATTGCTTATTAAATCAATAGCTTTTAAAACTATTTAAAAACTAAACAGCTTTATTTCTAAATACAAAACCACAATATACAGTACTAACATTTATGACGGCACATTCACGTGAGAGCGGAAATAGTAACACATGGAGTGGAAATAGAAGAAAAGAACAGAACAGTAACCGACGGCAGTTCATCGCTTAAGGTGGATTGGGAATGTAGAGAAAGAATAGGAGAGATACTGGGAGAGGGAACAACTAACAGGATAGGCTGCATCACCAATAGAAAAGAACTAGAGAACAAGGAAGATGAATTTTAGTTTTCCTTCAAAGAACATTGATAATATAATATAGTCCGTAGTATTATTGGTTAGTTTAGTAGTATCGCCTTACAGACTACTTGTCTTCTTTGTGATATAGGATTAGAGAGAAAAGAACACTAAACCGATATATTCAGAAAACTGTTCTCTAAAAAACCAGATTAGTCTAGGGAACAGTTCTCAAAAACCTGTACTGTTCTTGTATGCACATCTCTACCAGGGCTATAGAATATAAGGGCTAGACCAGTCTGCCAAGGAAAGCGTTCCCTTGCTGCCACTGTGATGACGTCACGGTGGTAACTCCTGCTCCATTCCCACCGCTTCTCATAAGTATGCTTTGCTACAATAATTTCAATTTCTTAGCAAACCTGTAACATTTTGATGAAGCGCTCTTCTTTAATTTTAGTATTGACACTACACAAAGCAATAAGTAGACTGTAAGCAATTAGTCTAAATATGTAAGAAGAAGACAGAGTTACAATAAAACTAATTTGTAGGTAATAAACCGTTGTAGTGTACTAATGTTAGCATACTTTCAATTTGATTCTCTGAAACATTTCTGAAAACTAAATACGAAATTGAACAAAATGTGTCACATTATTGAAAATAATTGTATTTATTACAATACAATTAACTTGTAATACTTAACTTAAATGTCATACTGCAGTTTAGTAAAACATGTGTAATACTTATAAAATAAAACACATAAAAGTTATAAATACTTACAGTATACATAATGAGTAGCTTATATGCAGATATGCACATGACAATAATTACTGCTGAGATAAAATATTAAAAAAATAAAATAAAACCGCTTTATAGACATTTTCCTTCCCTAGGCCTTAGGGAATACTTAATTTAATAGTTGAATTTAAACAATTGAACTATTTAAATTTAAATTGACACTGTGCAATTTAATTTGGTCTAGAAGTTCAACTTAAAATTATGTTTTATTTTTGTCATCAATAATTTTATTACTCTAGGTTTAAATTTGATTATAATTATTTGTATATTATATATTTATTTATATCTAATTATTCAGACAATTTTAAGTGCGTTTTGCTAGTAAAGATTTTTTTAAACATTGTAACTTAAAGCTGCAGAAGGAATTACTTGAGGACCTTGGTAACTGTTCAACATCAAGTAATCTCGCTTGCAACTCTTACATTAAATAAATAATATTTTTTAATGTTTATTTTAATTTGAAGCTGATTACTTAAAATTTGTTGTTTTTAAATTTTGAGTTATCAATAATTACCGGTGCTCTAATTTTAAATTTTATTATTATTTATATATTATATATTTATTTATTTATATCTCATCATTCTGAAAATGTTTGATCTAATGTACTTTGTTGGTAAAAGTGTTTCTTAGAATATTCAAGTAATACTGCAGACAATATTACTTGATAATCTTGGTAATATTTCATAAAGTAAATTAAATAAATAAATATATTGCTAAACATATAATTTAAGTGATTGTGTATATTGTTTAATTTTTTTAAGAAATTTGTGAAATGCCTCTTCGAGAAAATTAGCTTTAAATATGCGTCAAAAGGCGAAAATCTCGCGGAATTATATATCTTCTTTAAACACTTGTACTGAACAAAATAATTACTCAATATTCACCAAACTTGGTAAACATATAATTTAGGTGATTGTGTGTATTGCATAATTTTTACTTTCTCCCCCTATACCATAGTATATGGAGAAAGTATTGTATTCGTCAAAATTTTCGAGTTTGAGTTTTTGGTGGAAATATCCGTTTTGGGTCCCCCTGAACCTAAAAAAGTGGTTTTCGGAGTGATGTCTGTGTGTGTGTCTGTATGTGTGTATGTGTGTATGTGTGTCTGTGTGGATGTTATCAGACCTAGAGCCTAAACCAGTCGTCCGATTTTGATGAAATTTGGTATGGAGGTACTAATACACGGCATTTCCAGGCGTTTTTTTCATTTTTGTGAATTTTTTATTTTTAAGGGTAATTTTCCCATAAAAACCCTTAAAATAACGGAAAAATCAACTTTTCTCGATAACGGCTCTAACGATTTTGATTAAAATTTTAAAGTTTATTGGGGACCTAAAGTACTATAAACTGTAAAATTTTAATCAAAATCGTTCGAGCCGTTTTTGAGAAAAGTTGGTTTTTTCGTTATTTTATGGATTTTTATGGGAAAACAACTTTAATACAAAATCACCTCTCCTACCCCACCCTACAAGTCACCGTGAATCTGTTTAATAATTTAAATATGTTTGTGAGAAAGTATGTGCCAGTTCCTGGTACCGTTTGTTTAAAGAATTATCGTCTGGAACGTTATATCAAATAACACGTGAGAGCTAAGGCGAACCGTGCTTATGCGGCGTGTCATGGTACCAGAGTGACGTCACATATGAGGGGGGGGGGGCGAGAGGAAGTTTGGGACAGTCGGCGAGCGTCAACATCGAAGGAGTGGTCCAGCCCTTGTATTCTATAGCCCTGCATCTCTACACTATTTATAGTCCTCCGTGGCGTGGCATCGTAGTATATATTGTACTTGAGAGGTCAAATCGTCGTCATTTTTGGGTTATTTAGTTACAAATTTTACCATGGAAGACCCTTGTGTGCAGTAGTCGTAAACCTCTTGTACTTTGCCCACTCGCACAATTAATGAACTGATTACTACACATGTCAAATTATATTTGTCAATAATCTTATATATTAAAAAAATTCTGTTTTTCTTTTCCGAGTCCGTTCGGCTCTTATACCCGACCGATTTTCATAATTGAGGTCTTAAATTAAAGGTATGCACGCCCAGATTTGCCATCAAGCATCCGCATCAATTTATCTACCGCATAACTCGACTTATACTCAAACAAAAATTCCACCCCATGCATTTCTTATGGGAGTTTCAAATTTGCAGCATTGTCTTATGATTGTTTTTCATTTATCTCCGGATTTAATCTAGGTACATAGTTAGTTTTGGTCTTGAAATATTCATTGTATTACAGGCTTTCGTAGGAGATAGAGATCATTCAAATTTGTCGAATTTAAGGCGAGTAATGGACCTCCAAACAACATAAATTTTCATTTTTCCAAAATTTGCCTTTAATTAAAGATAAATATCTTAAATTCTTATTAAATTATTCTATATATTTTAACCTAAGAACCTTCAGTGAAATACCGGCTTTCATTTGAGTCATTGATTATTGAAATTGGGCGAGTTTTAAGCGAACGCACTGTGGACAACCAACATAAAGTTTAATTTTTTCTAAAGTTTTCCGAAATTGTCTTTATAAAATCTATTCCTTCTTTTGTTAACCATAAGTTTATATCATATGTTCATGGAACATATTATTGAATATTCTTTCATATGTACCATTATGTTTGATTTAGATTTGATAGTGAAAAGGTATTTATTTTGTAAGTCCAATTTCATTATGTTTAGGCTTTCAAAGACTTTTATTATGTATCTGCTGAATTTCAATCATGAAACTATGAATTTTTAGATGAGGTGATTATTATTATTTGTTTTATTATTAATTTTCAGTTATTGTATTATTTGTGTGTTCTCAAATCCAGTTGTATTTACTATGGGTCTTGGTAGGAACACCAAATATACTAAATGGAAGCGTAAACAACGCAAAGTGGAAACTAGAAAGAAAACTGGAAATTTATAGGCCTAATTAGTATAAGATACTGTTTAGTATTTAAATGTACAATTATATATCAAAATAAAGATAAAAATGTGATCTTTTAATGGCTTTTAGTTTAATTCAGATTGTTTAGTTTTCAATATAATTATGTTTAAACTCATGTATGTTTATGGTTATGCATGATCACTTTGTTAGCATCGGCGTTAATTTAGGATGTAACAAAATGTTTCAAATGGAGTTTTTATTTTTAAATTTATAGGCCTAATTAGTAGGAAGATATTGTTTAGTATTTAAATATACAATTATATATCAAAATAAAGATAAAAATGTGATCTTTTAATGGCTTTTAGTTCCATTCAGATTGTTTGTTTAGTTTTCAATAAAACTATACGGACTCGGAAAATAAAAACAGATTTTTTTTTAATACATAAGATTCTTCAAAACCAACAGATTTTTTGGGTTAGATTGACTAACTTATAGCAAACAAAAACCAAAATCAACTAAAAATGCTTACTATATTTTAATTAAATTCAAACATTGTTGTTACATAATATATATGTAACAGCTAAGTTGGATCAAAAACTGAACATAATTTTAGGTTAGGCCTACAATGAAAAAAAAAACACGTTTATTTTCAACCAATTTAGAATCAGGTTTTTTTACAAATTTTCCTAACTTTCAGTTTTATTAGATTAGGTAAAAGCAACAAAAGGTTTACTGTATCTATACTAA
Organism: Philaenus spumarius; assembly: GCA_018207615.1. Lineage (NCBI taxonomy): Eukaryota > Metazoa > Arthropoda > Insecta > Hemiptera > Aphrophoridae > Philaenus > Philaenus spumarius. The sequence goes on along the minus strand of JAGFPH010001484.1, from coordinate 227,912 downwards.
TATTATAAAGAGGTAAAATTTGTTTTTTTGTTTGTATGTTTGTAGGGGGTAATCTCTGGCACTACTGAACCGATTGAAAACATAGTTCTACTAATAAAAAACTGCACTATCCCTGAGTAACATAGGCTATAATTCATTTCGATAATACCCTTTTTTTATTTCAATATTTGTAAATTTAGTCAGAAAAAATTCTTAGGTTAGGTCTAGAATGATAAACCAACACATGTATTAACATTTATTACCATAGCAACCAATTGAATAAAATAACAAAATAACATAATATAGCTGTTTGCTCCAATATTTCCATTAACAGCTGATTTCAAAATTTGAAGCATTTATTTTTTTTTATTTCTAGCTTTTAGGTTAGGGTTTTAAAGTGTAGACCTGAGCCTTGCTGGTTCTTTTAACCTTTATTAAAACTGCTGTTATAAAATATAAGAAATAATTTGATTTGAACATTTAACATTGTTTACATCTTAGTTTTGAGGTTATTAATACTACTACACCTTTTGTTTATTATCAATAAAACATAACATATGATTTTAGAAAGTTCCGTTGGGGGTTGGCGTGCAGAGCACGCAGGGGTCTCCCCTAGTTACTTTAAAGATTTTTTTTGAAATGTTCATTCTGGTTTCGTTATTAATGTCTATTTCTAGAGTTTTAATAGACACATACAAAATATATAAACTTTTATTGGGATGATTTTTTTGGTTATGATATAAAACAATAAATTGTCAAAGAACATATATAATAAAATACACGCAAGAAAACGGCATTCTTTTAAATATAAGAAATGTTCTTAGGCTGCAGAGTTTTCAGTTGAAAAATGCGTGAACATTTGACTATAGAGGATTATTTTGAAAAATAATGTAAAGTTCCTTTAAACAACACCAAACTTAGTAAAATATTCTTTTCTTGAAACAAACCTTTTCCTTTTTTATTATTAAATTATTACTTGATTGAAATAAATACAGGATATTACTATAAGTATAATACCTGGTTATTAGTACGTCGTGTGACTTCGTTGTGTTGTCCTACTTAAAACACGTTTCGAGACCGTAATCTCATTTTCATGTATATATTAATCACTCTTCATGACGTCTTATATTCACAAAAAAAAACTTAATCACAATAATAACAAAAAGTACACAACACATAATTTATAGCGCTTCACGGATTAAGCTGGTTGGTGTACACTATCGCATCATAATATATGATACACTAAACTAAACAACTTACTTTGAACTGTGGTTATTGGCTAGTTCTATCTTGATAACCAATAGCTGTATCATATAAGTCTTTGGATTAAAAATGACAGCGGATCATTTAATAAATTATGTTATCTGGGTTGTATCTGAATCCCTTGTATATTTCGAATTGTTCAATAGCGTTAATTAATCTCCCCTTTATTCAAGTTCATCAAGTGGATTTTCAAGTTCATAAATAACTAACAGATTTACTTCTGAAGAATGACATTATGCATATACTTGTAAACAACACTTATCATTGCTTCATTACTTGGAGGCTATTTGTGAAATCATTCTTTAAACTCTACAGAAGTTCACATCGCTCTAGGTCCACCGAAAATACTTGTTTTGCATAAAGGTTACAGAGTCACCTAACCTCAAACAAGAATGTAATAATAAGCAACGTGGCTTGGCAACAACCAATAATATAATCAGCTGTTCTAAAAACTAACCACAGATGTTTTAATTTGAGTAATGTTTGCGTTTTAGGATACCGTAATTCTTACCTTCTTAATTCTTGAAAATAATACTTAAGCTATGCTTAGGTTATTGAATAATAAATATTTCTAGTGCATAAAAAACTAAAGATAAATCTAGAGAGTAGGTTTCAACCTTGTAATTAATATAATAGATGTTTAATGAAGAATAGTTTGTGCATAAAGGACGTGTCAAGAACATAAACCGACAATTTCATTCAAGTCCGTTGCAGAAGCAATGTTTAATGTCGGATATTAAACCTTGCATAATGCAAGTTTCTTCGTTTCGTATAAAACCTTTGATCTAATTGTGCAGGTACATGGTGTTGAATGTTGAATTAATCTTGGTATTGGAAAGCTACTTTTAGACTATTAAATAGTTTTAAATTAATTAACATAATTCGACTTAAATGCTATAAACTTATATTAGTTTTAATTTCTAAAATCAAGCAGTTTAACGTAACCATTACAGTTTATTTGAGAGTCACAGCTACTTGATTATATTATTTTGAGTCATGCAATTTTATAATTGAGTTGCTCTAGTAAAACCAAATACTGGGCTGCAGAGAAATTTAAAACAAATATGTAACACTTCTACATGTTAAGTAATGACGGGAAATAATGTAGATCCATAATTTTCCTAATAGTTCCACTGGATGGGACGTTTAACTTTCGACTAACAAACGCTTTTGAACAACCTGACAATATACGTCACATATTACTAGGTTTATATAATAGCCTGCAATTACTACTGTATAAGGGGTTTTTGTTCTGACTGAAATGGGATATACGTAGAGCAAAAAAATAATTAAGATAAAAATAGGAAAATTGAAGGTATATTATCAAGGGGGTCACATACACAGATTAAAAAAGGATTTCGATTTTTTTTTATTTTAAAGCGTAAAAACTGTGAAAATACTTATGTTGACTCTCATACCTATAACAAATGAAACTGCTAATGCGGATCAAAAGCTTAACAACATAATTTTTATGGAACAACACGAGTTTTAATATATAGGATAATATAATAATAATAATAATATTAAATATTACCTGTTATTGGTCCCTCAAGTGACTCATTTAGGTCGTTAAATGTTACGACGCGTTTCGGGACCGTAATCCCATTGTCAAGTTGTACTTACACATTAAAAACACAACTGCTTAAACAAAATAAATTTAAAAAATAAAAAAATCGTATCCATGGAAAAAATTCGTAACATCTGTTGTTACATATTACAAATAAATCAGCTGACTTTTATCATAAGCTTAACACAACTTTATATTAGGCCAATCCCAACAGACGTTTCTTGAAAGCATTTAGATTTATTACCATAGCAACCAAATTGACAAATTTATAATAAGCTAATTACTATTCACAACCAACAGTTTTTTTAGGTTAGGTATATTTTATAAATTAGAAATGTCATATCTTCCGTAAACAAATAAAAAAATCTCTGTCCTAATCAATCATCCTTTCAATGAAAATATCAAAATAGACAATAACTGTTCGCATCTGCTTCTCCACGGTGGTTGATGAGCGAAGCGAGCAGGGACAGGAGACCTCTAGTTACATAATTAATATTAAGTACTTAAATTTACAATATTATAATAATACACAAACACAAGCATATATACCAAAAATAATAATGACAAAACAAAAATAAAACATTTTACAATTTTCTGATACCATTATTTGCAGATATTACTTTATAATATTACTAGCTGACCCGTACGGCATTGCCCGTGGTGGTTGGTATTTTCAGTCTTTTTAACGTAATTGTATTCTTTTTGAGTGTTCAGTCACTGAGTGGTATTTGGCTTTTATATATCTTAAATAATTAGAGCAATAATTGGTGTTTTAGTTCATTGTAGGCCTAACCTAAAATTATATTCAGTTTTTGATCCAAATCAGTTGTTAATCAAAATCAGCTGTTTTAAGCTTTTCATACGAACTGCTGTTTTTTGTGCCCCTGATAAAATCAAAAGAAATCTTTCTTCTTCTTCCTTAAGATTGACCTTCCATAAGATTAAAATTGAAACTTTGAGGGCCACTGGGGCGTAGCCCTAATATCCTAGGACTTCGGTAAATGGCCTAAAACCTTCCCAGGGTTAACCTGTGTTACTATGGAAAATTTCAAAGCAATCGGATGGACGGTTTGGTAACACATAAAGGACAAACATACAAACAGACAAACGTACAAACAGACAAACGTACAAACAGTCGGACATACTTTGAACTTTATATATAAATAGACAAGCGCATACCCTTTCTTCGCTACGGAAAGTAAAATGGAAAAAGATGTACATTTTCTTTATAATAATACTATTAGACAATTTCGAAAACTAATGTTCAAGTTTCACAAACACAGATCCTTTTCGAATACAGAATTTCATTGTCTAGTTCTGTGTGCAAATTCCCATTAAAATTGTTAGGCCGAAGCCTTTAGTATACACCATAACTTCTGGGATTTTCATATTTAAAAATAGGTTATTGGTTTTCTTAAGCTGAATTACAGTGTTGAAAAAAAAACGTTAGTGTTGTTATGTTCTAAAAACGAACCTATATAAGTTTTGATTTTTTGTAGCTAGGCTTATTGGTATTTGCAAGCCAAATTTTTTAGAACTAAGTTATTGCTTGAATTGTTGTGTACTGCAATAGAAAATAGTAAATGCATGGAGGAGAAGGAACGCATTGAGGATGAATGGCGTAATATGGGCCTTCCTTCCAAATAGTCATCCGACTGTACAAACACGTTGACACCTTTGTACAACAACCAGATGAGTATGATTATATTTTAGCAGCATGAATTTCACAGGCGGTAGCGTAAGTGGTAGGAAGAGACATATGAGCACGGTATTTAGTTACTGATGTGTAAATGTTACCACATGGCATTAAGGTGTACACTCTGAACCGTTCCTAATTGTTACACACGTGATGTACGACACATGCCCGCACCTCAACCGCACATGAGACAATGGCACTGAGTAAAAGAAGCATGTACCGTCTCCTCCACTATACAACACGTTGAGGTACCACCACCCCGCTAATCATAATGAAATCCTTCCTGGTAATAATAATATATCAGATTTGGAACTAAAAAACAAAACTCACTAATAACAAAATGTTTTGGGCTTTATTAAAGGAAATCTATAAACAATAAACCAACAAAAACATAATAACTTTTTTGATAATGTAACTGAAAAAAATCCAGAAAACAAGATTGAGCTGCTTTTCAAAAGTCACAACGAAGTTAGTCAGAATAATATAGAAAACAATCATATTAAAGAAGTAGAACCTAATATGAAATTTAGGAAGAAGAAGTCAATCCAGATTGTAAACAGTACTTTGTGAACAGAAAAACAATCAGAACTAGAAATTTCTTGTGTTAAGGGTTACAAATTTAATATAAGAAAAAGGTTCATAAATTAAGCTACAACATTCGATGGTGCTCAGTTTTATTTGAATTATTTGATTACTTAGTCCCTAAACTTCTAATCACAACCTTACATACATATGTATATATTTTATCAGCACATTCAATCAAAGTCCAATTACTTATTAGTATATTTTAAACATACAACGATCGACCTCTACGATTTTATTAATCCTAATCATATCCAACTAATTAAATCCCAAGACAGAGCACTCTAAGTATCTGAATTATCAAACGAAATGATATATAAATTAGTTATCTGCACCTCCAAATTATCACCTTAATGCAACCGTAGTGAATGATTGTATATTATACTAGCTGACCCAGCAATGCTTAGCTATTACATATTATTTTGGTGAAATAAATGCGACAAATGAAGGTAATTTTGTGTGTCATAAGGATATGAATCGTAGGTTCTAAACCATGTCATTTATACCACTTCATAGCTGTACACCACCTACATTTACGTGTCGTCATAGGACCTAGTTCAACTTGTTTGTCTTTGTGATAATTGGTGTTGCAGTTGTAGTGATACCATGGCATTGATTTTTCAGAAAATGGAAGCACCTTCATGTGACAACTTTTAGAACTGTATTTTTGAATGGCAGCCATTTAGACCAGGGGATTTTGTTGACTGTACTTTTTGGAAGCCTCACGGATACACTGCTGGAGTTTTTTATTGTATCTTTTGATAGCCTAGCGATTTACGGCGGAGTTTTTTGTATTGTATGATAGACTCCCTATGCGCTTTAGAACGATTAGTATTAGAACAACGTTTTCGCCGTTTTTCCCACGTTTCTGGGTGGTTTGAACAATGGAACAATGATCTGACTCAACAGTATCAGATGACAAATACGGTTCTGTCGACGGGGGCTGAGAGTTAAATTAAATTTATTAAATATACTGGGTTAGGTATATAGGATTATAAATATATTGTTTTCTTGGTGTAAATTTTAAAATAAAAGTCGTAATTAATTATGTTAAAATGAATTAAATTCAAGTAATAAAATAAATTGAATTATTAAATTTCATAAACGAATAAAATAAAATAAAGATAATTAAATTAAATAATTAAAATAGTGAATTTGTTCTGTCTTTATTAATTAATTAAGAAGAATTAAAATTTAATTTAATTGGTTAAAAATTGTATTCGTTGGGAAGGTACCAACAAAGAGAGAATATTTTGATTTATGTTTTTTTAGTTTTGAATAAATTGTCAATTATGATTTTACAGTAGAAACAAGTTTTAGTTTTCACTTACCTATTTTATGCATATTCCATTACCATTAGTTCCTAGTGTTTTAATTATAATCAAAGTGTTGCATTATCAAAATACGACAGTATGTATCACTATTTGTACCACTATGTTAAGTCTCAAGTTAATATGTTTTGTCGTTTTTGAGATATAGTGATGAATAGTGAGTCAGTGACATTTGACTTGTATCTATATTTCTAACGCTTTTTACGTTTTAATAACCTTAAACGAAAAATATTTTAAAATCCCGTCTTATTGCACATCTAGAGTATAAGGGAACCACTATGATAAGTCTCAAGTTAATGTTTTTTGTCGATTTTTGAAATATAGTGATCATCAGTGAGTCAGTGGTATTTTTGATTTTATATAATATATATATATATAGGGTTGGGAGTGACCACCCTTATTTTGACTATTTTCAAACTTTAAAATGATAAAATATTTAGCAAAATCTTTTCTTGGTGCACCTCTAAATAGTGGTATGAAGGTACCCTGAATATTTTAATGCCCTAGCAATCATAGTTTTTGCTGAACGTTTATTGTGAATCAGTCAGTCAGTCAGCATAAATCTATTTTCATATATACTGATTTGTAGTGGGTTGGCTGGAAGAGTACTTTATCTCCCCAACATACAGCCACTAAACTTGGGCTTTAGGCCCTATCTCGCCCAAAATAAAGCCATTTATGTATTCATTAATTATCCATGCATATGTCTGATGGTTTATAACTCGAGAATCACAGATCAGAATTTCATAATTTTTCTATTCATAAGTTTAGGAAGGTAAGTCATTTAAAATTAGTGCAATATTTCCAAACTTGAACCACACCATACAAAGTATATAGTCTAATTATTACTGACATATTTTCATTAAAACTTTCAATTATAACCCATCTTTTTTCATATCTAAGTTGTTGGATTTTATCCACTTGGTGAGTGTATGTTTGTTAAATTGAATATTATTTGTTTGTACAAGCGTTGGTAATTGATTTATCGAACCTAGCTATTAAATGATTTTTTTAAATTTGTCAGGGTAGCGGTTAACCTTGGAATTATTAATTTCTAATATATATTTTCTAATATTGATAAACATCTTTAGGTCTAGTTCATAGTTTTAATCACACATATATGGTTGAACTATATTCTCTCAAAACATTGAGTAATATTTGTATTTTGTAGGTAGAGGGGAGTAGAGAGAAACACGTCATCCTGTTTGCTAGATTTAACAGAACCTCTATACAGGTGTATATTTTTGAACCTAGTAACTGGCGATCGGTTAAGTTATTGATCTATGCGCTGCTCCCCCATCTTCTAACGAAAAGGAAAAGACTTAATTTAAAAAAAGTAATTACAATGCTTAATTAAATAAATAATGGAAACTACTTCGAATATTTTAAGGTCACATAAACAACTAATTCAATATCTATCATAAGTATTTCAAAATTAATTTACCGTTTTTAAACTTTTTAATTGCACATATTTAATTCCGGCATCATGTTTTACTATGAATGAATAAATATTTTCAGTGAGACTGTTCTTAAAGCATACTTTTCTTTAACAGTGAGACTGTTCTTTAAGCAAAAAATCTGAATATAATTCTTAAATTTGAAGCATACATTTTTAATTTTCACTTCCACAGATTCATTCTGGCTTCAAATATTTTCATACAGAAGAAATGTTAGGATGTGACAACAAAATAAATTTTCGACGGAGGGACTTCCAATAATACTTTCACAAGTTTTCTTTTCATTGATCCTACAATGCAGAGATAAGCTATCGAATTATGTGGTAAATTGAAATCTTCTTCCTTTCTATTCTAAATGTCAATCAAGGGATATTTTTTCAACTGACATGTTATGAAAATAATTATTCAATAAATAAAATCCCAGCCTTATCTATATGGATCATTTGATTATAAAATTACTCCAGGTCTTTTGTGAAAATTGTAATACTTAATAGTTGTAGTTAAATTTAAATAGTGGTACAATATGACTGTAAAATTGTTATTAAAACGTACGAGCCTTCCCACATATCGCTATGGTTAGTATATTCATCGCAGGGTACCCACGGCTTCGCTAGCAGATATGAATGAAAGAAATATCAAATCTGGTAAATATTGAGAGTTCGACTAAAATTATTGTGTGTTTCGTTCAAAGCAATCAGTTTTTCCCATTCAGTTTTACAAACATGACTATTTATGAGCCACTAAAGCAAAAACTACGACTCTTGCCAGTTTGTGTGATGTGTTTTTCACCTCTATAAGAGTAAATTTTCCTGAAATATTTTCTACGAACAATATGTGAAATCCTAATAATAAATAATTGAAATTAAAATGTATGTCTCTAATACATGTAACTTAAGAGTAATGTATACAGTTTTAGGTCTTCTCACACATTTCGGAACAGGAAATTCCTTTAATGGTAAAGAACCGACTGGATATTTTTTAGAATATTTTCAACATTCTAATATTCTAGAATGTGGGACATTCTGGAAAATTTAAGAACAATCTGGGATTATTCTGGAAGCCTCTAAAACATTCTGACCAGCCTCAACCACTTTTGCATTCAATTCCCAGCTGCTTCGCCGATTTTCCATATGACGTCCAATTCTGTGATGCGTTCTTTTTACAATAATATTTTAGAACCCAACTCATGCAGTTCCAAACCTAAACTTTCTTTATTATTATTATTTTTTTTTTTTGAAAGCAAACACATTATTTTACAAACATGGTGCTGCGAAGTGTGTTTCTGGTTACAGCGGTACGCATGGATAAACCACGCTTACATAAATAGATTTAGCACGTTGGGCAAGATAATCTTTTACTTGGATTTTTTACAAAGCAAAAAAATATGTAATCTATATATTTAAAGCCGTAAGGAAAAAACATTTGGACAGTTCGTCTGAAACTTCTACTGGGCCAATTTACATGCGGGTTTTACCAAAACAAAGGTTTTCAGTCCTATATTAGCAATTTTTATTTGTATTTTGAAAATATTGACGTTAAATGGGTCAAAAATGAAAAATAGACTTTTCATATGAAGATTTAACATGGGAGAAAAAATCAACTTTTTCAATCATTTGGACAGTTCGTCTGAGACTTCCACTGGACCGATTTATATGCTGATTATACCAAATAAAAGCAAAACTTTTCTATATTAACAGGTTTTATTTACTTTTACGTCATCTTAATTTCTTATATTTAAAAAAATCAACTTTTACAAACCTTTGCGATGATTTTATTTTACAGTTCTTCAATCAGCTGATTGTAAAGAAACAAGGTATTTTGTCTAACAACAGAAGAAGAGCAAACGCTTATATAATACAACAGCTGATTTCACCCATCATCTGTACAAAACCTAGCGTAGATTGTATTTTGGGGTTATGTTAACAATTACAATTCATCAATAATGTAATTCTTCTGAAGTTGATTTTTTTTAAATATGAGTTATAAAATTAAGGTAGGCTATAATACGTTATACGATTTACTTTGAGGTTATAAAGTGAAAATAAATACAACCTTTTATCAACAATGAATTTATTCATTTATACAAATTTATGGAAGATACCCATTCGTTTAACTTCGAAAACATACGTACATCTTCGAATAACATATAAATATATTCGAGTATTAATTTCTTTATTATAATATTAATAACTTCTAAATAATTTGATAATCAATATGAAATAAAAACCAATTAAAAGATAACATTTGTTCCTTTATCTTGATATATAATTAAGATCTACATAAATACAACATTTTACAAATAGGCCTACAGTTTTAAATTGCAATATTTTTCATGGTGGTAGGCAACTGTATTATTTATGCAAGGTAATGGTTTGTTCTCCTTTCTTTCCTATCTATATTGATATCCCAAAAAATTATGTGTATAAAATATTAGTTAAATTCACTGATTGTCAAATCCATTTTTTCTTCTTTAACTTTGCTACAAAAAAAAAAAATAATTGAAAGAAAATACCATTTTAAAAAGTACATTTTATACATGTTTCGCACCATCTGCCTAGCGCTCTACTCACCACGAATGGAGCTGTATCCGCTGAGTATCGACGGGCAACAACTATCTATATATTTTAAGTTAGGCCTAGACTGAACCAAAATAAATAAATAATGTTTATTGTTGATTGAGTAATCAGCTGTAGTCTCTAATATTTTCATTAACAGTTTATTACAAATTTTAATTAAATTATTAGTATTTCTATTAGTATTAGGTTAGGTTTTTATTGAAGTGTAGACCTGAGCCTTGCTGACTACAAAACGGGTTCCAACGGCTCACACCGGGTTCCAACAGGGCGTTGGAGGGGAGGGGGGTTGGCGTGCGGAGCACGCAGGGGTCTCTTCTAGTTCTTTTTACGCTCGTAATTTTTTTAAATTAATGCAGTAATTGTTCGAAAAACGTGGCTAGAGAGCTGAAGTTTGGTTATTTGCTACACAAGAAAGAAAATATTGGCATTTCGATTACTTTAGTAGGATTATCCCTAATGGGTTGAAATGAAATAACTCCTTAAAAATAGTTGGCAGATATTATAGAAATTACTAGTGAAAACAAAGGCTAAAGTTGACATAAAGACAACTCACATTATTTTATACAAATCCAAAAAAAAGCCTGAAGTGCTGACTTACAGTAGTAAAAATGGAGGACGTGATGACCAGAGGGTTTCCAAAATTATCTTCACATTCTGAAAGAATACGTTAAACTGACTCTAAAAGCGACAATATATCAGCGGGAAATACAGATTTTAGAAGATAAGTGAGAAGCAAATCTCGAAAATATATAAGTTATTTCAGTCAACTTTTGATAAATAGAAGAAACACATAACTTAACAGGCACAAAAAAGAGTAAAACAATATGTTTACTGAACAAAATTAATTAAAGAAATCATCAAAATATGAATGACAAATGTGAAATAATTTTACAATACATTTACTATTAAAATAATAACAATAAACCATGTAAAACTTTATTTAAAGCTATAAAATAACCCTATAAGTTAGTTGAAGAGCATTTAATATTATTTATCTGCTTCATTGTAATTGTTTTAATATTAAACTTATTGTAAAATTATTTTACATTTTCAAGCATATTTTTATGTTTTCTTACATTAATTTTGTTTAGTCAACTTATTGTTTACTCGTTTGGGTCTGTTTCTTTTATTTAGTGCAAACAATATAAAAAATCACTGACGTTAACCTATATTTTTTGAGTTTTCTTTTTCTTGTATTTTCTATAATATTTATTTCCTGCTGATATTATCGGTGTTTTTAGAGTCGGTTTAATTAACGTGTGTTTTTTCTGAATAGGAAGACAATTTTGAGAAACCTGTATTCACTGTGCCCTCCATTTTTACTATTACGGTAGGGTTATACTTTACATAATCTACAAAATAAAATAAAACTGTATTTGTGCTGAAGGTAAACATGACAGATAAATGTTTGTTTACATATTCAGAAACCATACACTTAACTGAGTCTAAAAACGCAAACCAGATCGATCGTTGACAGATATTATAGAAATTACGATGGACAAAATTGGCTAAAGTTTGCATTAGGACACCTCAAGTTATTGCATAGAAAAAATAGCCTGAGGTTCTAACTTACAGAATCTATAGGGGATTGAATGTAGATTTTGATTCGGAAAAAAGTGAGTAAGAGGAAAACATTTTCCTCGTAGGCTATATTAATGTACTAGCTGGCCCGATCCGGCTTTGCACGGTTAGATAAATCAAAGTTAAAAGTATATTAACAACAAAATATAAATATATTATACTATGTATTCTTATTGGGATTTTTAGTAACTTTGATCCCCCCAAACCTCCCTAAAATTTCGAATTAAAAAAAAAACTTTCTTATCGAGCACCTAGGGCCCTAGTGGAAGTTACATAAACAATTTCATTCCAATCAATTCGGTAATTTTTTTTAGTAATTTTAGAGTCTGTGAGTGAGTGCTAAATCTGAACTATTAACACTAGAAACGGGTTTTAAAGTATCACTGGTATGAATACGACTTCGATTCAGGATGGAAGACCAAATACGCCTATCATTAGTAAGAGTTACATTAAGCAGTTTGTTAACTTAATCCAACCTATCCAAACAGCACCGTTCTTATCTATTGCGCAATCTTGAAGCCAAAATTAGGCCTGTCAGAGTTGATTGATTCATGTGTTTAATTCTATGAGTGTGTGCCTGTGGAGACGAAATCATGTAATCTAATTCTATTTTGAAATTGTTCTTTTAATTTTTTGTAGCTTAACCAAATAGTAAGATATGATTGTAAATAATTATGATGCATTGGTTTCTTTTGGCGTAAAACCTTTTCAATTTATTAAGACGTGCAAGGAAAAAGTACGTAGCACGTCAACAATATAGTAGGCCTACGTCAACAACGTTTGTAGTTTCCCTACTACGAGGTCCTGGGTATTATATATTATGTTATTTGACAACGCTTTCCAAGCAAACAAATAGCAGTGAGTTATGCCTCTAGATTCTCCAGTGTAATGGCTCGTAACATCAACACTTGGAATGGTTCTGTTTTGTTTATAAATCTTCTGAAAACTGTCATTGCCATATATATTAAACTGTGACAAGGTTTCACTGTTCACAATCAAGTTTCGCACGTTAGATCTAGTTTCTGTTGTTTTTTGGAAACTGTATTCTTTCGCGAATACTGTTTACATAGGCCCGAAGCTTAATAAAGTGAATAAGTATATCATGCCGCTGAACCGCTGACGTGAGTAAAGAAATTCCAAAATGTATGGTTTTAACCAATTATATACCATTCAGATACCGGCTTGCCATAGACGCCCGTCTTACATATTATACCAAACTACTAATTCTTACTCGCATACAACAGCCACCTAGCGGATGATAGGTAAACTGTTTTTGTGTAGCTTAACTGCGTGCGCAATTTTATGACGACGTAGGTGATTATGGTAAGTTAAAAGGTGTACTGGAAGTGGTTGAAATACCTAAAGAGTGATGATAGAATAACTAAGAGAGCTGCAGTCCATACAGTCATTGTTTAATAACTTTTGAAATGAAGTGGTGCACTCTTTAAACCATGTACAATGTGCGTGTAAAATGTTTTACTTTTCGGTTGAGTAGTTTCGGAGAAGGAAAATTTACAAAATTTGCACTAAAGCCGGGGAAGAGATCATTGCGCAATAATACGTTCCGTTAATCGTCGACGATAAGATAATTTTACAATTATTGGAAAGACAGTGTTCAGATAGGTGTTTTAATAGAAGTTGTTTTGTAAAATTATAAATATTACAAAGACCCATAATTTCTACCAAACAACTTAAGCATTACGCAGAATTACATTTAAATACAAATGTCATATATTATAGCGTATTTTGAAATATCTTTATCTTTTTATTTTGTTTTGAATAAAATTTGTATTTAAATTTCTAAAGTTTTTTAAATTATTTTTGAACAGAATTTATCGCCATTTTTCTAAGGTTTCCATCGCCACTACCTATATACTTTTCAATGGTATTGCTTAACGAATCAAATTTATAAACTTGCTGATATTACTTGAAGAACTTTTAAATTTCCTGAAATTATTCAAGGTGTTATAGTAGAAAACCAGAGTACCGTATTTAGTGCATTATACAGATTGTAAAAATGTGTATGTCATTTTACGTAGACTGTAGGCTATAGTCCGAAAAATGAATGGTAGCAGCAGTAGTATTAAGTTCTTATTTTAAGAATAGTTTATATTTTTTCTTTAAATATAATCAATAATAATATGTTTTGTGGAGTAGACCAGTAACTATGGAAACTAGTTACTATGGCTAGATTTTAACATAAAACACACAAACTTAAAAAGGTTTTTAGTCAAAACGAAAAAATAATAAGAGTGGGTGCTACATTGTAAACAAGATATAGTTTGATCTATTTACTATCCTCCAAACTTACATAACCTACATAATCATGATTGAATTACACATTAAATACAATTTAACAAATACCTGAACGAAAAATAGAATGAAATATTTCCATATTATTTATTTGTATTTTACTACCCTTAAAGCTTGAGAGCCGTTTTATGATACATTAGTTAAATATGAAGAGTAATGCACTAGAGTTACGTTTACTTTCGTCTAGTCTAGAGTGTGAAAATAAGAAAACTATTACAAAAGGAAAAGAATATATACATTCTTATAATTTACTTGAATATAGTAATGCGATTCAGCGATCATCGAGTAAGAACGGAAGAAATTCCCTTAAACAATAACATAAATTCCAAGTACTTCAAATAAACCTAAAGAGTTTAAATTTCGTACATATTTTTATTAAGATATACAGGACACGATACCACTTGCTTTTCGATTACTTGTATGTAAGGGGTAAATTGGGGTAACCACAAACAATAAAGTCACACATATAGCGATAGTTTTATTTGGAAAATCTGTTTTAAAGTATAAAAATGATTGAAATTTGATGCTTACTCTCTACTTTATAATATACAAGTAGTTCTGTGAACAGTAGACCTCGCTCGTTGAAATAACAAATGTGGTTTTGAGCTTAGGTTAAAAATAGTGCTCCAGTAAGGAAGTAAGCAGAAGGTTTAGCCAGTGAAAATTTATTTTGCAGTTCCTGCGATTCCGGGGTTTCTAGTTCTCGCTTTTTTTCTTTTCTTGAGCTTTAACTGCTAAAGATTTTCTGTAGGTTTAATTGTGTTTTATGTAGGTTAATAATCCGTAAGGTAGCTAGCTACAAATATCGCGTTATTGAGGGATAACATAGAAACTAATATTTACATACTTAAATAACTAAAACTTAACAATGTATATACAGTTCCATATTTATCATATTCCAATATTAGAAATAATGAAAACAAACGATGTTAAAGCGTCATGATGGTGATCTCAACCCATGTACCAACACTTCCCACGCTGTCCAACGGTCATTTTTGTATGTCCTTTATCGCCGCGAAGTTTCATTTGTCTCATCTCATTTTGTAATTCAAATAAAGCTTAATCGAGTACTTTTACGGAATAATAATTTACAAGTATACAGTTAAATTCTTTGATTTATTCTCTACACTTTCTTATAATAATTTGTCATTTTTGGGCAAAGGATTACTACTATTTATGTAGGCCTAAAGTTGAACTTTTTCCTTGTTTCTTGAGCTAATAACTATGTTAATTTTACTTTAATAATTTTTTTTACTGGCATATATGTGTTCTTTGAACCTTTAACTACAAAAAGGCTATGGAACACTTTTGAATTTTTTTGGAATAAACGTATAAAAACATGGTTGAAATACAAAAACTTCGAAAACAATTTTTTTTTATTTGAAGTTTACGGCCATTTTGTGAGCTTACCGTTAGAGATACGGAAAAAAATCAAGAATACAATTTAGTTGAAAATCTAATTTGCTACGCGCAAAATATTATTAGTTTTTAATAAGCCACAAACTGACTTTGGAAAAAAGCTTAGACTGAGAGAAACGGTCAGGCGGCCATTTTTATTTTATTCAAGGGGTTAAAAATGAAAAATGGAAAAACCCGCATACATACAGATTGAGGACTTTAGCTGTGCGCACGACCAGGCATCTACTACACGTGCATAAAACATAGATTAGATTGAATATAACAGCGGATAAATAAATAACAACTGAAATGTTTGTCAACAGCTCTTAACACGGTAATTCGCACCTCAACTAACTACAACACTAGTCACTGCCACAATAAGATTGATTTTGGTCAGCTATTGTGTCCGGTGAGTCACCCAATGTTTGTAGAAAAGACGCCCCTCACCACCCCCCGTCTACTACGGGTAACTGATTTCCGCGCGCACAGCTAAAGTCCTCGATCTGTAAATGGCTCGGCTTAGAAATAAGGAACATTCATGCAAAAAATCATCAAAATCGGTGAAGGCGTTTGGCCATAATCGTGAGACGGACAGACACACAGACACAGACGAAATGCAAAACGATCGAGTTAAAACGGAGACCTCGCTTCGTCCGGTCAATTACAGACAATACGGCTTATTTTTATTTAAATCTTAACAACACCACTTTAAGTTATGACTATACTGATCCAAAACACGTTTAGATTTTTTATTTGGAAGTTCGTTCATAATTCTTGAGATACAAACATAGATGAAAACGTGAGTTATCTTAACGTTCATCGACGACAGCTGAACATGTATGTAATTACTTTTAGGTTTTTATTTGGAAGTTCGTTCATAATTCATGAGATACAAACATAGAGGAAAACTTGAGTGATCTTAACGCTCATCGACGACAGCTTGTCATTTATGTAATCATTTTTAGGAATTTAATTTGGAAATGCATTCATAATTCAAGAGAGACAAACAGGTGAATATGTATCTTATGATTGGTATTTACTCATATATTTATAAAATGATTTACCGGTGGACAAAGTCGCAGGTGCCTGCTAGTTGAAGATAAAACTATAGATATGCACAATATACTTAGAACATTAATTATTTACTTTAATATGCACAACTTGTCTATCACACCCTTTATTTGTACACAGCTTCTATTTCTTATTAAAATCTTTTGTCTGTAGTAAACACTCCAAATAATACTAAAGATTCAAGGGAATAAACGTTCTATTGTTGGAGCTGTCGGCAAAGTGTCAGCATTCTAAACAAAACAGTAACTTAGTAAGATGTATTGTTCTTGGTAAACAATGAAACGTTGTTTTTATTAAATGATGTTTTAATTGGAATACAACAAACAGTATTCAAGACGTGGAATTAAGTAAAACAAGATTATATTACACAATTTGATAATCTTTAAATTTAAATTTGCTTGTTTAATAATCAAATATATGTATCCGCATTGCTATTGTATTTTTGTACATGGGCGTTCAAAAACATATACAGCCAAACCAACAAACTTGTTTATTTGTGTACACAACTAATAAGTAAATCGAAGAATTGTGATTTCAAATTGCAAAATAAGGGTGCCGTATTGTCAGCTCGAAGTAACTAAAGTGTTTCCAAAATAAAGATTAAATTAAAGCAGTTGTTTTTTTTTTATTTTGTAAACAGCTCATTAAATTGTTACCAGGCCACGTTCTTTAATATTAATTTATTGTTTGAGGTTAGTTAAGGCAGTAATTAATCTTTGAGTCTAAACTCCAAAGAAAGTTTATATCGTAGAAAATTATTTCCGAGCATACGGAACAGGTCGTTGTTTCAACTGGTCCTAGTTTGGTGATATGTGCTGTGTAGATTCAAGAACGATTTCACAAACAACCACCAAGTAATATTGTAATTGATTGCTACCAAATACCGTCGTACGGGTAACTTTTTGACTCAACGTAAAGGATGTCAACTACGGATGAAAACCGCCGTAGACTTTTGCAAGGAGTTCTGCAGTGTCCGAAAACCCATCAAATATCTTTGAAAACGAACGCCAGTAATTTGTTTATAAAAAGAATGTTTAAAGTTTTTGAGGATTTTTTTATAAATGTGACGGATTAAAAAGACATCTTCAATGTTAGCAATGAAATATGAAATTCCCGGATTTATAAAAATTGTACGGTTTTTATGTGAAAGTCATGTAACATCATCAACAATCAACGAACACGTGTTCTTGGATTTCAATGCCCTGACGATGGCGTACAGATAGTGAGCACCACTACACAGTGGGCGCTAAGCAGTATATTGCGCTGTATCAGGGGGAGGCTTAATGGGTATGTATTTCGTTGAAGATAATAATCTGTGATTCTGATGTTATAAATCTGGTAGTGACAGAGAGTATATCCTTTAACCTTTTCAAAGAGATCTAAAGAGTATTTATATGAATAGCAGACTTGCTTTCGGTCCATATCGGTTCCAGCTAGATGGCACCACTACTCACACAATTGTTGCCACTACATCTTTACTTCGATGAAAGCGTGGTTTCCGCGTACATCCTGAGGAACAAACTCTCCATACTAATCTTACTTCCTCGATCTTACACCAACTAATGCTTTTATTTGTAGGGAATTCTGAAGGAAACCATTTTTGCAAGCCGTCGACTACCATCCGTGAAGAATTTAGAACCCTTTTCACCAACATGTTCGACGATCTTCAACAACGTTACGAGACTTGCCAAAAACTTAATGGGGGGTGTATAGAACAATTGTGAGTGTTAAAACCAGCGAACACAGAAAAATAATAGAAGGGAGAAATGCACTAACAAGCACCGTAGTTGTCGCCACCTCATCCATCTTGCGTTAGGCAAACCCGCTTATTTACCGTAAAAACACGGTTACATTTTTGGTGAGCACTTTTCAATCACACTTCGTTTTACAATACTTAGCGTAAAGATAAAAATTTGAAACTTAACACAGTTAAACTATATTAGTTGTGGATGCTAATGGTGTAATTGAAAGTATTAATTTGAACTTCAATGCAGTCGTAATACCTAAATTAAGTTGACAGTTTACAGTGATTTTTAAATCGTGACAAGAAAAAGTTAGATAGTGGGGAAATTGCTTATTTTTAGGGCAGGTGAATTACCAAAGCGAATATAAGTTGTCTTAATAGTCAAATCGTATGAAAATATATACATATTTTTTTAATTTGGCTTTTGACGTTTGGTTAATACGGCAGGTTGATTGAAATACCTTTATGCGGCTCGGTGACTACCGCTAAATGCGCTAGGCTGAAGCTTGGAGCTTGATCTCGGCTCTTGTTGGTCAGCTTAGCATTAAAGTTTACAGTTTACAATTACGGTTTTGAAAGGAATACTTTGAGTATATTTGTATATGCAGCTAAATATAACTTATTAGATTAGTTATCGACATGTATTTAATTTTTAAATAATTGTTTATTACAATATATTGCAGAACTTATTTTAGATCATTGAAAAATATATTAGCTTTATACACAAACTTTCCACCTTAATATTCTGCCGTTTAAATCTCCCTTAATATCTCCCACTATTAGTTTATTTTAGTTTGGAAATGTAGCCTAAATAAACAATAAAGTCAGAGTAAGGTTGTAACTGTATTTATTTAACCCTAGAGCGGTGACGTGATTTTTAGTTACATTAGTAAGGATCATGGTCTGAAAGACCGTAACCCACATATATCCATATATTTTGTATATTGTGTTAGGAAAAAATTAATATAAACACTTGTATTACGTACTAATAAGTTTCATAAACATAATAACACGTTATTTCATTATTATTTAACTTAAGCCTATTTAAAAAAAAAAAAATAAATAGCGATACATTGAAAAATCAAAATACTTATTTATTGTATTTAAAAAAATGGCACATAAAATATAAAACATACATAATCTTATTATGTCTTAACACTAAAGATGGTATTCTACATAAAAACAATTTTACTTTAAGAAATACATTGCTTTTAAACTAAAAAAATATAAATTGTAAAACACCGAAAAATAGATTATTTACATACAAAAAGTTAATTCTTCATCATTTATGTTTTATTTCTTTTGGATTATTAAATCGCATTCCTTGCATATTATATAGCTATGTTCCATGCATAGATATGTAGAACATCCAGCGATAAAAATATATCGATTTTCTGTGTTTTTTGTTGTTGTTTTATTTGTAATTACATTCTTTGCACCTACCTAAGGCTCCACGCACGGGCTGGTGTAATAAGTAATAATAAAATTACTTACTATTCAGAAAGAAAAAAACCAACATGTATAATGTCACAGTTTGACATGGAATTCAAAGAGAAATTATAATAAATGTATACTAGATGATATTATAAATAATATACTGCGCGCCGTACTACAGTGACTCATCCGCAGCGGACATCTTGTGGTAGGCAGCGCTATACGGGTGGCGACAGCTTTCGGTTCAAGTGACCCTTCTATTATTTCTCTGTGTTCGTTGGTTAAAACCTAGACTCTCAAGCCTCCTTGTACGTTGTATATTTGCCAAAAACATAACACATTTAAAACTATTACAATTTCTTTAATGTTTTTGTTGGCTTCATATTAAAAACAAAGCATCAAAATATTCTCTATATTTGACTTAATCAGGAAAAGGTCCCTATGATTCGTCTGTATATTTCTTAACAGAGCTAAAAGCACGAAAGGAGTTCAGAAATATAAATGTTTAGATATATATCGTTTTTGCTTCCTTTATTATTATGTTTTCTCTATTTTGTAAATTCTAGTTTCTTCTTTCTACAGTCTAATTAATTGTATGTTATAGATTTCTAAAAGTCAAAACATTTAAGAAAGATATTTTACTGTAATGCAAACATAAACTATATTTTTATTTTTCAGTTTCTAATTTAAAATATCTATTTAATTTTAAGGTTATGTCATTATTTTTAAATTGTTTACTGTTTTTGTGATTAAGAGTTGTACCAATGGTTAGAGAAGATGAAATAGCAAATATGTTGTTTACGTATTGTAAATGGTCTGTTCTAGACTTACTCTGAATGTCATTAAAAAAGATTTAATTGACCCAATTTTAAGGCCTTTTTGTTCTTTGCGTATTTCTGATAAACTAACACGTTTTCCCGTGAATTTGAATTGAAATCATATTTTTTACATTTTTAAAAAGCTCTTTGTCTTCTTGGTGGTAGGAGATGAAACAATAATTATTTTCGTTTAAAAAAATGATTGAAATGATTCTGTTTTATAGTCACCATCATAAAAAGTAGACATTTGAAGAAAATAAATGTTATCATCCTATTTGTGACTACCGCAGAAAACTTAAATTTAAGATCAATAAAATGAAATAGTTTTTTTACTTAGTTATAAAAGAAACAACTGAAATATTCTTTTTTGTTACTTTTATAAATATCACAAGATAGATTTGAAATAATGAAACGAATAAAATATATTTTAGTTTAACGCTACCACATCTATGCGACGCTCGAATGCCTTACAATCTGTGGCACAACTCTGCGAATTAAACATTATTTTACTAGAGAAATCAAGACAGGATTGTTTTAGTATTATGTTGTTTTCTTAATATAATTTCTTTAGAATGCAACAGTAACAAATTGAAAATTCGATTACAACATATTTGTGTTTACATGGTGTTGCAGATACAAAATACAGTATGTTTTATTACATTTAATAAACGAAAAAAATAATGTTATCACAAATTATTGAATAATAAATTTTGAATTTTAATTTATAGCACGTGCTATACATGCCCACTCCGACTTGTAAATTAATAGTGAATTGTCTTTGGCACTCTAACATTAACTAAAAGTATTGGTAGAGAGTTTTGAAATACCTTGCATATAAAGAAAAACATTTTGTTTAATCACTTTTAAACCATTCTGCAGGTAGTTGAGGTTAAGAAGCATGTTTTTTTTCGCAGTATTTTCAAACTTGAGTTGACTTAAATACAATTTCAAAACAGTTCCATCATGCTGCATACCTTACTCATTTATTGATACGACGTTTCCCATCGCTTACTTTTATCATTCCTTTTCAAATATGTATTTTCTTTGCTTCGTGTACACTGACATGTTTCCCTTTATATACCTATTTTCATTTTCATATATTGATGTTGGCATTCCTGAAACGTTTTATTTAAATTCTGAATGATATTTTGAGCTTGTGTTGGACAAATATATGTCTGAATTTTGATTTGTGTGTATTTGTTGTTTCAAATTAATGAAATATGCTGTAACGAAACATAAAATGAAATGTTAAGTTATTAAAAATCATTTCTCTTAATTGGAGAGTCGCGAGTAATCGGCATACCTTCCTGATGTGATGGGGCAACTAAATTTAAGCCTTCATTATTTTGTAAGTACAAATAAAAAACATGGTACTATTTGTTTAGAGTCTGTAATAAAAACAATGTTATATGTTTTAAACAAGTTAAAGACTACTTTTTAGAATAACAAAATTATTTTTTAGTATGTTGTTGATACTGTATAAGAAGACATAATTCGATCACGCTACTGAACCGCTGACGCAAGTTAAGCGTAGTTTCAAATTTAAGTTTTATATTTTAGTACTAAACCACTTTTGTAAAAATAAATGTTCTGAATAGCTACCACGGTTTACGAAAAATGTTAGTAGAATTTGTCTGCACAATAGCCTCCAGTCTTGGCTAACGCGATGTTTTGTTCCACTCTCAGCGGAAACACTTGCTTTTGCGAGTTTGCACCTCGACCTTGTGGCCTCAAATTAAGGACTGCTTCACTTTTCTCGCAAGGGACAAACTCGCTGTTATGGTATTTTAGTTGTGGGCGATTTCAGAGGTACCGGACTGGCTATTCGTCACGTAAAAAAAGAAAATTTGCTGAATAATATTATATACAGGGTGATTCACGAAGATATGCAGAAATTTCGGTAGCTCATTCTACAAGTAAAAGTAAATAAAAAATTAAATATGAACATAGGTCCGGAAACGCTTCGTTATCCAGTTACATCTAGCGAAAGATATCGCCCACAATTTAGTACCCTGTATGAAATGAAGATTGGCTGAAATTCTGGGAAGGTAAATTAATGGGCGAAATCAGTAGTTCCTTAGTGTTTTTACCTTAAAAATCGGACGAAAGTCGTCGCAGAACTGTATCTCCCTTAGTGTTCCTAAAAAGGAGGACTCGAGATTCAACTTGTTTACGTTTAACCTTCAACAACTTTGGTAAATTAGGTTAGTCACACAAAATGTATAAACACAATTTGTAGAACATTTAATTATGTACAAAACGGTGAAATTAAAGTGTACAGAAAATTAATAGATGTTCTATGTATAGTCTTTGATTTTATTCAATTATGTAAGAAGTTACGTATCTTTCTAAATAGCAACTCAGATTCATATCTGTGATTTACACCCTTTTAAATAAATCATTTAATTTTCTTCTATTTGTTTTTCCTTTGAGATTTAATGGGGTACTAAAATATTTGTGACTACGTAAATAAACTTCTGTAAATGTAATTTAATCTCTGTAGTTAAAATAGTTTAAAAATTAGGCTTTTTTGACTTTCTGTGTCAAATTAAAAGTTGAAATAAATAAAACTGTTAAATAATCTACATTAATAACTATAATAAACTTATAATGTCTTTTATTCCGTGGTATACTAAATAAACTTTATTAATGGGTTAATTTAGATAGAATATTAAAGAATAGACAGAGATAATTAATGTATGCTTTGTTTCATAAAGACACTCTTTAATTTAACAATCTGCAGGCAAAATGGATTATTATTTCATTAAAACTTTATGCATAGAACTAAATACATGCGATAAACATTTATTGATCAAACACTCTCTTTATAATATAGTTAATTAATTTTTAAAATATTATTAATAATAATAATACTGGAAAAGCATAAATAAATTGTAATCACATCTATTCATTATTATGAATGAATTCTTTTTGTTATACTAAAGTATTGTTAAATCACTTTCTATAAATGTGGTTGCATTTGTTTTAAGGTTCTAAAATAATGTTGGTATTTTTCCTGTGTCAAAGGTAAACAAAATTTAAAAAACAACAAAAATCACTCACAATATCACAGCCTCTATTAGTTTTTCCACTTGACAATTATTGTCTCTAACATGGATATAATATATAAATGTTGAAATGTAACATAGAGTTTTAAAATATAATCAAAACCTACTAAAAATGAAAACTCTTGCTCTTCTGCGCATGCGTCTGTATATAGGTCACTGCTACTCCCCCCCCCCCAGGACGTGTTAATGATCCAAATACCCCTTTCCGGATTGATCAACATTTATGTAAAAATATTAGAGTATACTAAAAGTTTGCATTTGCATTGCCGCGAGATGGTTGATAGGAAAAGCCTCAATTCACCTTGATGGTTGGTGAACGAGAAAAGCAGGGGAAGGTATATTCTCTAGTAGATGGTATAATATACAATACTTTGAGTAAAATAATGTACAGTACAACCTGTCATATTCGGACTAATGTGGTGACCGGCCGATCCGGATATGGAAAAATCCGGATATAACAAGGTAATTTATAAATAGCCAAAGGGCAAAAAAAATTAAAACAATTATTGTTGATTATTATTTTAAAAGTTTCAAGTGGTTTGGACTTGTATTTACTATATACTATATAGACTAACGAATTGACGTTCTGTATACAATAGTAGACTATTGGCAGTTAAAAGTAAACAATAACAGAAAACAGTCTGCATTGTAAAAACATAATTTTAATTATTACATTACAGTAATTAAATATCTATTGTATGTTTAAAGTATGAAGGTTAAGTATGAAGTATGAAGGTATATAGGCCTACACACTAGGTTTAAACAAATTAACGGTAGGCCTACAGTTCGGCATATTAAAATACAAATTATGTTTTACTTACAGTACCGTACAGGAACGCTAATGGCTACATTAGTTATTGAAAAGTTTTGATTTTCGGCTGCTGCACACACTGTACATGTTTTTTTGGAAGCCATGTCCTTCAATATTCTTAAATACATCC
Organism: Philaenus spumarius; assembly: GCA_018207615.1. Lineage (NCBI taxonomy): Eukaryota > Metazoa > Arthropoda > Insecta > Hemiptera > Aphrophoridae > Philaenus > Philaenus spumarius. The sequence continues at coordinate 203,093 of JAGFPH010001484.1, read as the reverse complement.
CTTCGGTTCGAATCGTTTTATCTTGATGTTCAACATAACTTATCAGAGATAACGTTTCAAGGTCACAGTCCGCTAATAATAGACTAGGCTCGGCGCGCAAACATTATTCTAGCTGTAACTTTCACTTTTCCACCCCATCCGCCACACAAACAAAATACGAAAATTTTTTTGGAGATGCGTCCGTTTATCGAAGGTCTGGATGTGACAGGTCTTACTGTATTACTAATCTTCGTAAAACCTGTCTTATACAATTGGACTTCTAATGCGTTTAAAATCTTTCTAATTGATATTGTCAGTTATCTTTGTGCTTTATTGTTTCAAAATATCAGAGAGATTTTATTCTAAAGATAGAAAGAGGTTTTAAAAATCAGATATCAGTATATTTAGTTATTTTTATGTTACATTTTAGAAAACCTATTTACTAAAACCCAAACACCTCCTCAGGTCTTATCCCACAACACTACCTAAACATTGTTTTACTTACACATAATATTACTCGAATTAAACAATTTTAATGCCATGCATTTCAGTGTGAAGAAATACAAATCGGCCAAACACTATTTATTCTTTAACATTTTTACGTATACTAAAACTTACAATATCTGAGTAAGAGATATACACAATATCCAAGTTTAATGAGAGTGTAATACATACCCAAATTACAGCTTTTATTGCGCTTAAGCATTACAAGAAGAGAAGGCACTTCACTTTCTTTCATATTTAATTATGGATGCAGACACATAAAAGTGAATAAATGAAAAAAACAAATATAAAAATAGCACAGTGAAATACATTTCAGCATCCTATGTCGTAAAGTACGGCTATGAAAATAACACATTCGTTCAAGTAATATATATTCTAATATTACTCTTAAAAATATTATTTAATGAACTTCAGTGAAATTTAAAAACTTTTACATGTTTATTTAGAAATATAAAATATTAATTATTTTGATATGAAAAACTGTAAAAGCAATATATAACACCTGTCAACCTTCTCGAATGCTATTCCTAAATTGCAATTTTCTTAAAGGTTGCTATATATATATTTTTTTAAATTTAGATTCGAGTGTACTCAAATCATTAAAATAAAATATTCATTTAGATAAAATAAAACCTGAACACAAAATCTCACAATAAATACGTTTACTAACCTCAAACGCGTTTCAACGACAATGTCGCCATCCTCAGTGATGCACGGGCTACATTAACCAAACTATAACGCTAGTTATAACTTGGTAACTTTTATCTAGTTACTTTCTTACAAGTCTAGCTCATTAGTTATTAGTTATTTATTAAAATATAATTTATTTACATTAAAAATAAATAAAAAAAATATTTAATGTAACATAATACAATACTTCCAGAATAAAACAAATCAGAAAAAACCAGGTTAAAAGTTCGTTTTTAAGTTGGGATGAGTTAATGTTAATAGGAAGAAAGAAATTATAGTCTTTTAAAGCGTCTTATAGCAAGCAGTTTATTTGATTAACAAATAATTTTTTTTCACACGTACGAAATAGCTTAAAAGAATAACAGTAGAAATAAACACTAAAAGAAAATCAACTCAAACATAATAAACTAATGATATGTTTTGCAAAATTTAATTTATATGTATATATTAAATCGTTAAGTTACTGTAACTAATTTTAAGTTGTACAAAACAATACTCACAGGTCAAAAGTCTCAATATTATCTTAATTTAAAAGGGAATAGGTTCAGATGATTTTTAATCAGGTCATTTTTAGTTCTATCTTAATGTGCAACAAACTGTTGTAAAGAAATCAAAGCAAATTAACAACTTGCTTTGGACGCCGTTGTTTCGATATAATATCTTAGAAAATTACCAAAAATCATTGACCCCGAATGTTCAGTTCTTTAAGCAACTTATTTATAAAAACTAAGGAGATATAATTTGAAATAATGGTAAAGATTGTATAAGTCTTATTCAATTCTAATTAAATAAACTATTGTATTCCCAAAAATAAAACATTATATTCTTAACAAAAAATAAGAAATTATATTCTAAACAAACAAAAAATGTATTCATTGTTAATAGCCTTAGAATTACATATCTATATATATAAAAGCCAAAACCCACTGACTCACTCATCACGATTTCTCAAAAACTACCTAACGGATTGGAATGAAATTTGGTATGTAGCTTCCTCTAGGGCAATAGGTGCTCACTAAGAAAGAGTTTGAAAAAATTAGAAATTTTAGAGGGGTTTGGGGGGATCAAAGTTGTTAAAAAACGACTTCTTCAAAACTACCGAACGGATTGGAATGCAATTTGGCATGTAGCTTCCTCTAGGGCCATAGGTGCTCACTATAAGAAAGGGTATGAAAAATTTCGAAATTTTAGGAGGGGTTTGGGGGGATCAAAGTTTCTAAAATCATAATTTAAGATCTTTTATTATTATGACAATAGAGCTTTTATTATTTAAGATGTATATATATAAAAGCCAAATACCACTCACTGACTGAACACTTAAAAAGAATACAATTACGTTAAAAAGACTGAAAATACCAACCACCACGGGCAACGCCGTACGGGTCAGCTAGTACTTTATAAAATAATACATTATTTATTTATTGTTAACTGTAGTCTCTAGTTTTACTTTAGCTTATTTATATGGCTACATGTATCACTACCACAGGCAGCATCATCAGGCAACCTATCTATGTCCACTCAAACACTCATATTACACAACCCTTAATTAAACACATTTATGTTAAATTAAGAGTAGTGCAATATGAGTGTTTGAGAGGACATAATATATAACCGGTCTGATAATGCCACATTTGGCAGTGAAACATGTTGCCAAATTAATAAGGTAAAGTAAAACTAGAGACTACATTTGGCAATAAATAAATAATATATTATAAAACATTCTAATTAAAACAAATAATCTTTTGTATTCTAAACAAATGAACCATTTCATTTTAATGAAATGTATTTTTATAAGTAAACTATTGTATCATAAACAATTAAACCATTATATTATAACCAAATAAACCTCTGTATTCCAATCAAATAGAAAATGTTATTCTAAAAAACAAAACTTTTGATTGCTATAAAAGTAAACCAGTGTAATATAAATAAATATACCAGTATGTTCTAAACAAATAAATCATTGTATTATAAACAAATTAACCATTGTATTCTTAACGAATAACCAATTTGCATTCCAAACAAGTAAACAATTGTATTATAAACTTATAAACAATTGTGTTATCAATACATACAACATTGTATCTAACCAAATAAAAAGAAACATATTTTGATAATTGTTTGAAATTAATTTTTTATCTATAAAGTGTAGAGTTTTGTTTATTTTATAAGATATTTATTAGGTATACAAAAACCAGTGTCAGGAAGGAAGGACTTTGTCACTTTGGATGTTCATTTGTTATCAATAAATTAATTAGGTACAATACCTGCTTTTTTAAATTTATTGATACAAATTTCCAATCCGTGGGGTTAAAAGTTTAAAAAAAAAATCATTTGTTAGTTTATTATATCATCTCATGATTGCACAGGTCTAACTCGTGTATTATTAGGCTACATTTACACAAAAACACCATATTTTATTTGCCGATATACAATGCCATAATGCTTTATTAATTTTGCTAAAACAACAGCAGTCTAGTTACTTCAAATTAAACCATAACTAGACCATTGTTTCATTGACTAAACTCAAAGAACACCTGAACGAAATTCAATTAAATCGTTTTTGTTTCGGTCGTTGTAATTGTTTCCTTGTTATCGACATTGCTTTGACGTTCAATCAAAACCAATCCAAACATTTCATGTAATTGTGAACCTGACTGATTGGCATACAATCACTTCTATTGCAATTTCGTTTACTTTTAAAAACAATTTGCAATATAAGTAGTGTACTGCTACCATATTATAAAGGGCTTTTACAAACATAAGATTGGTTTAATATATCTGTTTTGTGTTTACATGATATTTCTAATTTGCTTTCAGGATATTGATGCTTGAGTCAATATGAAGTCTCAAAACAGTAGCACAGGAAATGATAAGTTCTTTGATTAGTCGTAATTTTTTATTTAATAATAAAACAATTAATTTTGTTTAATAGTTTAAGTCATCATTCATAATTTAGATATTACTATGTTCACCAGTCGCATGACTTCGTCTTGCATTTCTTATTACGAGTTTCGAACGTATGTTTTACCATTAGTTATTATATACAATTAGCCTATTTGATAACGCCGCTGAACCGTTGACGTGAGTTGAGCGAATTTCCAAATTTAAGAGTATATGTTTACTATTAGAATCATTTTGGAAATTGGTACATATTCACCACCTATACCAATTTCCCATGTACTTAGTAGAATTTGTTTGCACCTCAGATTCCAGCTCCAGCCGCCAGGCTATTTCCATTCGTCGGTGGTTGCTTAGTGAGATTACTCCTTGGCCTTACTATCTCGGATTATCTACTGCGCTTTGCGAGTTTGCACAGCTACCTTGTGGCATCGGATTGTTGGATTGCTTCACTTCGTTCTTAAAGCAAACTTCCCCCGACGCGCCATCAGGCTAAGATCAGAAGCTGCTCCATTTTTTAATATCCCACGTTTATTTGGATCTAGTACTTTTAGGGTATTTTACGTTGTGGTCGATTTTGGGTTAACCAGACGGGCTATTATAAGATCGAATAAAAACACAAAATGTACAGAATAATCTACTATAATGATTTTTTTAGATAAAATTCAAAAAAAGTTTTATTCAATTTAGACAAAAATCTAAAAACTATTATTTCAGGTCAAAAAACGTGCTTCCGGTTGTTGTGTGGTTTTTTTTCTAAGAGGACGAAATCGGACGTAAAATGCTGACGTATAATTGCGAACACATAAATGCAATATTGTTTATATAATTTATAATGACAAAACAAAATTGTTATGGGTCCATGATCAGTGCACATTGATCATTACAGACCTTAGGCCTTAATGATCATTGCAAAGCTCATCTTGCTCTGGAATTTTGATAAAAACTTTTCACAATACACAAGACATAAAAAATCATTCAACACACAACTGTAATTATTGTTGGTTTTCGCCATTCCGAATATTGTGAATTGATAAAAATCAAATGTTAGACTTACCGTCTTCAATATTCCATTTGTTCGTCGTTTAGAACGATGGCCGATTAAAACTGACAGTAGTTCATTATTAAACGAAAAACTAAACTTCAGTTCCAATGCACTATACGACACCGTGTTATCACTAAGAGATAACACACAACCCCTCTAACCAAATAATTACTGCAGTAATATTTAAGACACCGCGCGGTACGGTTCAGTGATGATGTAGTTCAGGAACAATTTTAACTCGTGTGTGCGTGTAAATGTTTTGTGTTAAGTGTTTTTATGTTTATTTATTTAAGTGTTCAAAATTGACGAAAGGAAACCGAATGGACTTGAAAATGGTTGAATAACCGAAACGGCCGTCGTTCTAAATGACGAACAAATGGAATATTGAAGACGGTAAGTCTAACATTTGATTTTTAACAACTGTAATATTCGTGACTGAAATGCCCTAACGGTACCGTTCACGAGAGAAATGCAAAAGAACGATTTTTGACTTTCGACCTTGAATAACATTTTTAGCAGACGTAGGATCTGTGGTGACTGTTTATTTTTTATTTGTAATAGTGTATTTAAAAGCTTTACCATTGTTTAGCGCTATACGAATGTTTAGAAAGTTATCACTGTTTTTGGTATATTTTAAATGTGCTATTATGCTATTTACAACTGTACTAAATTTCGGTGTATTACGATGTACCATTCTAGACATATTAGTTTTTCTATATTACAGATCTCCGCCCCTAATCTCTTCGCCCACCAACCCCAAAGACGACTTCAAACTCAACAATCGGAGCAAAGCAAATTCAAACAGATCAATGTGTACTCTGACATTTTCACTAAAATTACAATTAATTAGGATAAGCACTTGGATCGGGGTAGGGTGCTGGAATAACGGTAACCTAGATATGAAGCATGGACAGTAGGGATATACAGCCTTTTCTTGGCAGGATTTTTTTATATAACATAGAGACAAATACAAAATAGTGTCTATCCGGGTACGTAAGCTTTTCAGCAATTATGTTAAATTTTTACACATATTGATAAAAGGCATAAATATTTTGAAGTTTCAGAACGTAACTTGGAAACACTCTGTATATAGAGAATTTTTTTTAAATAACCAATACAGATATAGTCGTTGTTATAATTCGATATCAAATCTTAAAAAAGAGTGTATGTGTACCTTCGTGAGTAATGAAAGAGTATAACTCTTGTGCGTGGTTGAATTGATTGGTTTATTCAATAACATGTGATTTCTTTAATCAGCTGTGGTGCTGTAGTACTTCAACAACTTTGTGATCCATTTGAGGTTCTGTTTACAACTTCCAGTTTAAATTTTCTATTATATAAATAAACATATGATTTCTCCTGCCATATCAGCTTCCTACATGGTGTGTCAGGCTATTGGTCTGAATTATAGCTATTTTAATAGAATCAGACAAATTTGACAGTTTGTTAATTGACAAATATAGGTGTGTATTGACTATGAAACGTGAATTAAATTTAAAATGTTTTATATAGTTTTCCTAAATGAATGCATTTAATGTATTTGGCATAACATTTTTTAATTTAATTAGGCTTATGTTTAAAACGTATGATCTTTTGTATTGTTTTCCAACATTTATTTAATATCTTTAAGTAACATATTTTATGCGATACTTTTTCTGACTTGTCTGCTTTTGGATTCAGAACTTTTATTTACACTACGTCGAACAAATATATTAATTCTTTTCTAATTTGAATTCAATTAATCCGTTCGTCATTGTTCACAGTACTAGTCATTTTTCTGGGGGCTTACTAGTAGCATTGAAGAAACAACACTATTTGTTTCTTCAATGCTAGTAGTAAGTATAATTGTTGACTTGTTACACATTATAATTTTATTAAATTTTCAGAAATACTTTTCCTGATCGTTTTTCATTCGTTAATGAAAGTGTGTCGCTTTTATTCCTTTTGTACTTATTTCTATTTAATTGCCATTGTGAAAATTAACGCTCCTAAAACTTCTTAAGGGAATCCTTATTTTCTTCGGGGGCTGACAGTACAACAGCTAGATATGTTTAACATGAACCATATAATTTTGCTTCATTGTTAGTTATTCTTATAACTTCATTTTTTATACGACACCGGTGATAAATACCCGACTGATGTCTGCAGCATACAAAGCCTTGAGTTAAGCTTCTCAGTACAATAGGTTTCGCCTTGCAACCGGAGTCACAAAATCGTTTGTTTAAAATCCCACCGCTGTTTAATACAAATAACTTACACCTAAGTTTCCATTTAGTTAAGTGTGATTCCGAGAAAGTTAGTTGTTGAAAAGAAATAATATCTCGCGAAAACATTACAATGCACTGGTGTTTGTTAAAGCATTTCAAATAAATTAGAACACGTTTTGAAGTATGTCAACCTTTTTTGTTTAACCTACCTTTCTTGAAAACCTTTATTGTAAAGAACACTTTAAATTTTTGTCACGTCTTTCGGTTCTTTGATTTTTATTCCTTTTAAAATAATATTTAAAATGTAAGTTTATTCAATATAATTAATAAATAATTTAAAATCATTTAAAATACGTTCCTTGAGGTACCTTCCTATACTTCTTTTATTCTAGGGGTGAACATTATTTTATGCACCGTCAGACGTCATTTGCTCCCGGTACCTCCGTTCTGCGAGACTCATGGAGGGAGACTCATGGAGGTCTGCGTCATGGAATAGTTCACCTCCATGCCTTATTCCGTACCATTATAATAAAATATAGCAACTGATAATATGCAGCGCTCTCTGCCCACAACTCACATCCTTATAACAGGAAAGAGTTTAAACTCTCAATTAAGAGAGTTAAATACTATGTTTTTTTGTCCCTTACATTTAAAGGTTGACCCGTTTGTATTCTACGACCGAACTCACCAATGTTTTTAAATATTCTTCTCAATGGCATATTACTGATTTATTTTTAAAGATGTCCGCTGAAGGATTCCTTCAGAGACGGCAGGATTTGCTGAAAAAGTCTACCGTGGTTTTCATTAATTTTGAAGTGACCGTTCTTGAACGGCTTACACATCCTTTACTCTGAGTCGAAACACTCACTACCCGTACGAAGGAACTTGTTGACAAAACTTATTAGTACGGCATTGCTTGGCGTTTGATTTTGAAATCGTTCCAGAAACTCTACAGCAGTTCCCATTAAACTAGGACCACCTTAACGACCTGAATCTTATAACTGGAAATACTGTTCTACTATAAAGCTTTCTCTGTAGTGGTAAGAACTATTACAGAGTTAATTAATCTCAAGCAAGAATGTAATAAGCAACTTGGCCTTACAACAAACAACAATGAAATCAGCTGTTCTAAAAACAAACCAGAGATATTTTTACTATAGTAGCCTACTGTTTATTTATACGGATACCGTATCCACCAGTGCAATTACATTTGATTTTATATTTTAATATCATTTGTATGTTTAATTTTTAGGTTCGGTATGGTGTTTAAGAGTGGATCTACATCTTGTGGTTCTTTATAACAAACTCCTGTTATTTCGTAAATAAATATTTTTCAAGTTAGATTTTAGTTAATAAATGATCCTTTATTTTATTAAAAAGGATATATGCTTCTGGAGAAAGGAAGGGGTCTTACGTAATGCAATCTAAATTTAAACCACAAATTATACTTTATTATTTAAACTATAGTTTTGTTATATTCCTAATTATTATTATTCACAATGGTAGATAAATGAAATAAAATAAATTGTATAAAAATACTTTAAAACATACAATCTACTCCGTGACTCACTGGTTGTTAAAGCAATTTATTGCCTTGGTAGTACATTCGCAACCCTTGAAATACAAAGCCAAATGTGGGTTTAATGGCGTACAGAAACAATAGAGGATGTGTGCTGGGTTGTCGTGTCAATGAGCTAAGCGAACCTTGCAGTTAGTTTAGTCCTGCTTCATGCTTTAGCATTGTTAAAGGAATCTATTGTTGCATACCGTTATATATGTTAGATTGGTAGGCCTGCCCGCAGAGCGTTACAAATAATTGATTGAAACTGTGAAATAACATGTTAGAATTTTCTCAGATATTGCACGTACTATCGTTATGTATACTAGAAAAAAATACAAAATCATCAAATTTGGTAGATTTCTTACGGTTCCTCTTAACTTTGCTCAAAATAGCGTATTTTCTATTCTATTCTATGCGTTTGGTCTGGGAAAAAATAAATGTCCTTCTAGAATTCGTCATCTGCTTATACTCAAGCGATATCAAACACTCTTTTTTTAAATAAATCTCTTTATCCATCATCAAAACCTTTTGCAAATAATAATACATTTACATTATTTATTATTATCCATGAGATAACAGCTAAATAGGGAGGAAGTCGATATTTTGATGAATAGTCAGCTGATTTTATTATAGTCCTAAAAAGTGTCATCAATTGTATTACAGCTGTTAGCATATAATATTAAGAAACATTGTCTGGACAGTGCTTGATTTTTTCGGCTACTAACAAATATCAATAAATGTTCGTCCTATATTATTTTGTAAAATGTGTTGGTTTTAAATAAGTAATAAACTCATTAATTTTCCCATATGACTCTTACATTTAAAATTTCGAATGGCTAATTTCTGGTTTCTTGGGTGTAAAATAATAATTCCCAATTAAAAATGTTTGAAAATTGTATTTTGTCACAAAAAAAAATTACACATTTAATAAATATTACTGGGTTCAGATTTTTAGCAAAAACACTCGAAAATGAATGTCATTGAACTATTCCCGAATTAGTTTCAAGGTATAGTTACATAATTGTTGAATGATGTTGAAGCTTATCGAACGGAAGAATCTACATTTTAGAAGGACGCTACCTTGTCGTGATTTTTATAGTTTTTCATGATATTTCATATTTACCCAACAAATGTTGTTGAACAACTTTAATACAATATCTCCAACCATAAAAAAAGCAAACAGAAATAAATGTTTAGTTTTTAATTTGCTGTAATTTACATTATATAAGACTAAAAAGTCAAAATCTAGTATCAATATTGTGGTTTTATCCGGTTTTGTTTTAAATATCTGTATGTGATTGAGAAATTAAATGTATTTAAATAGTATTCGTTGGTAATGTGTTCTAACTGACGTTTACATTGGCTCAGATTAATAACGCAGACGTTTAATTCCTAAACTCTCATTCTCACTTTCACTTTTCATTGTTTTCCTTAATTCCCTTCATAGAAATAGTTTTGTTGATTTTTTGAGCTCACGTATAACTAACGTTTTTTTTTTAAATTAACCTTGTATAGAATACATTTTAAATGACATGTTAGGTAATACAGTCTGTGCCCAAAACTTGCAGTCAATCTAAGCCCTAACGCATGGGATTAACAACTTTGTAGAAGTTACACTTTGCCGCCATCTTGACTGCCTTAAGTCAAGCGTTTTTAAGGTCAGGGTTTTCTGAGCTTATTCTTCTGGCACTCTCATTTGTCAGCAAATCAATCATTTGTGACACTCCTGCAAGTATGACAGCTGCTTTTGTTCCAAAAGTAATAAATGCGCTTATAGTTCGTAGCGATATTCTCCCCTGAACGCTACTAGCCATCTTCTTATGCTTGAAGTGTTTTAGAGAGTCAATCCAAATTGATACAGCAAATACCCTTACATAAAACTGGACCTAGCCTTACCTAGGTTAACCTAACCTAAACTAACCTAACCTAATCAACCTCAACTGGTTGAGTTAGAGTTAAAATTCCCAAAACCAATCAAATTTCAGTCCCTAAGCAATTTTACCAGTACCTTAGAATTATAATTTGTTTAAAATTAAAAAATATATATAACCCATTTTTTATCTGTAAATTTTGAAACCTTCTTTGTGACTACCTATATAGCTCTAACTTCCCTGTTAAATGTCAACTCTCTAGCTAGTGCAGTTCTAGAGATGTTATATTGGACGAGTGACTAAGATTTAAAAAAAAAATGTATTATTAAAAGAAACTTAAGCAACAAGAGCTATATTTTAGCAAGTAAATATCAGTAGTATTTAAGATAATAACTACAATCTTCTTTAAATGAATTACCATTTTTACTATTTTAAGGGATATTTACCATCTTCAAAACTTACCAACAATAGTTTCTATTAAAACCATTAAATCTCTTTTATAATATTCTACTATAATAGTAGAATATTAACAAAAACATATTAATAAAACAAAATAATTCTGTTTTACAAAAAAGTATTATTAATATTAATTTTCAGTCTACAACGATCAAATAATTCCTTACTTGTTCCATAATTTGATCAGTATGTATTGCATCGCTTTTAACAAAACAACACTGTTAATTAGCGTTGTTACCTGTTTAAACCAATTATATTCATTTAAATTATGTTCATTTGTATTAAATTTATCTTTTACTTCTTTCTATTGTCTGAACGTATTCAAATTCATTTTACACCTGTATGTGTACAACAAAACTCTCGCAATAAGGTAATAATACTTTGTTATTTAGAAGGTTTCTGCTAGAACACACTGATTTCGGAATTTTTGTATCCAGCTACTATTTTAACATGTCTTTTCTGTATCACTTATAGGGTAGACAACTACTTATCATAAGGAGGGCATAAAAATGCAAATATAAGAAACGTCGATATTACTCTGTAGCTTCCTAAATCATATGTTAGTAAAACAACTAACTTATGAAACAACAATGCATCAATAAACTTCCGTTATTGTGTATTCTTGGCATAACCTCAATTGCAATGTATTTTGCTCCATGATCACAAGTTATTTTAAAAGCCACCAGATTGAGTTAATTTACTAACTGCTATATAATCACAACCCAAAATCATATAGCCTATATTACTAATATAATGTGTTGGATAATCATATAAAATATCTCATATCTCAGTCTTACTGGGTTACATTTTTAAAAGTTATTGGCTTACACTCCTTTAACAAAGTATTGAACTATGTGTTTAATCCTTAACATTCTTTAAACAATTTAAAACAAAATCTCTCGAAGGTAAATATATTATTTTAAAGAAGAGTCTGTTTCATAAATTGAAAACATAAATAAGGAAACGCTTTTCAATTTCAGTTAAACTGGCGCGCAGAGAAAGACTCTTTCAAAAACAAATTTAATATTCCTTTGTTGGTTCACATAGGCTGAAGAAAAGTATTTTCCATTTGTGATTTTAAAGTTAATAACGAGATATTTTCATTCATTACGCCATATAACCTGAGGCGAATCGGATTTAGATCCACACGGGATGTTGTGAAACGTTTAATTCAAACTTTGTAAATATTTTTCGTATTTACATCAGTTCGTAAAACAAACGCAATGTATAATAATTAGTTGTGGACTACATTAAATTTTACTAAATATTTTAAGATATATTGTTATGGGGTCATAGAAGCACACTAAGAAGGGATCTTGCTAAATTTGTATTTTAAAGTGTGAAAATTGTGGTGTACAATATAACACATAAAACAGCTGGTTGGATTAAAAGCTTAGCAACAGACGTTTGTTGAATGCATTAACAATCAATACCGTATCAAAAAACTTATCTAATTTATAATCAGGTAATTATTCTTCACAACAAACAGCTTTTTTACATAATGTTAAAAAATAAAAGCAAACATAATGGCAACGAAAAGGCTTACAATATTTTAATTCGAACATCTGTTGTTACATATTATAAACAAAATAATTTATTCTGATTATAAACTTGACACAATTTTAGGTTAGGCCTAATCTGATCCATAAATATTATACTGCTGCATAACACATCTTTCTTGAATGCATTTGCATTTATTAACATAGGAACCAACTTGGCAAATTGTATTTTATTATTGGTAATTATTTTGGTAATGCAATAACCGTTACTACTATCAGTTTTTTTTTTTTTAGGTCAGGTTAAAGCAAACACAAACACATATAAACGTAAAAGGCATACTGTATTATAATTTTAAATTCTATTGTTGCATATCATATCGCTAAATGGAGAAAAAACTATTTGGACGAAACTCACAAAGCGTTTTTGGGACACGGAATTGTGTAATCGTTTTTTTTTTTTTTTAATTGCGTTTAATGATAAGCTTTGTACAATTCATATCATTTGTTTGTTCTTAGCGAAACCGCTGGTAACTGCTACTATACTATAAAACGCACATCTCCTAATATTTGAGCACTTTAAATTAGCCTACATTAGTCAATCGGCAGATTTGTGTTGAGGGTTTTACTGTAAACATTTCTTTAGAATATAATTATATTCCAAATGTCGCTTTATGTGACGCCCTTGTCGCTTCAGGCTAATGTTTTTTATCGATTGGTTATCACTCGATAACACTCAATGGCAAATATATATTTCTACAACGTTTTTCTGCTTATTATTTAAATTTTTTTAGTGAGCTAACAATTGATGCCATACACAGCACATGTTATTAAACTCGTGAAACAATCAATGAAGGAACACGAACGACTTAACACATAAGTAAAATTTTATCGGAATGCAGATTGTGAGATAAGTAGTAATAATAAAGTACAGCAACAAATAGATATTCAATTTTTTAACTTTACGTGAATTTAAATTAATGCAATGTTTTCAATATTAAGTGCAATAATATTGAAATTTATATTTTGTCTATTGCCTTACTTTTCATTTGGCTTACAGATTCTTTAATCATAACACATAGGAAAACCATATTTATGAATCAGAAATTGTGGAGCAATATTCTTACAATTGGGAAACACATCACGTACACAGCTCCAACAGTATTGAGGTGTAAATTCACTAAATAGCGGTTTGAGGTTTGGGAACAGATACAATTTCTTGAATCGAAGTTTTAAGGCTACAACAAAACCTGCGAAGCAGAATGGTTGTTACTTGTTGAATATAAAAGAGAATAATTTAAGTCGATTTAACAGGAAGATGAATTAATATTGTTGAGGGAATGATTAAAAAACAAATATGAAATGTGCGTGGGAGCCACGCTCCAGAGGTTTATTATCGAAGAGTTTTAAAGTAGGTTGCACAATGTTGAAATATGTTTCGGCTCGCTATGAAAACGCTATGATGCTTGGTGGGACTTTATATTAAAATATAAAATATGTTACAGTTTTAATAAAAACAATTGTACGTTAAATACATAACAAACGCCGATTTTAAAATCATTGAATTTGTTCCAACTTATCTTCTAGACTGAGATTCTACTTTATATAAAATTTTCTTGTAACCGGTTATAAGTGCATGTGTGGAGACCTTGAACGTGTCTGAAATAGCATAACAAGCAGCAATACTCTGTGACTTACAGTTGATTATCAATCACCATTTTGTTTGGTTGTGTTTTCTACAGACAAGTTTACAAGTTGACAGCGTTGACAAGTTCAAGTGATTAGTTGAATTAAACGAAGGGCTAGCAAAAGGTTTTTAAATGCTCTGTTATGTTTTGGAATATGTAATAAAGATATATTTTAGTATATGTGTTATTAGAGTTAGTGTTTTGTATGTACAGGTATTAACCAGCAAGACAGACCAGGAAGTATAGTATAAATGCGGAAATTGTAGCAAGGTCACGTGAAAGTTCGTTAAACGCGGAACACGGAAATCGCGTTGCTATGGTTTGCTTTGGAGATGACCACAAGGAAGCGATGGTTGGGATATATACTGGAGCTTAACTAGATTCGGGGCCAGTCTGTTGTTAAGGTGTTTGGCCGGAAGTTAGGCCAGTTCGTTGTGAAAAGTGCGGCCAGGAACTCGAGACGGGGATTTCCAATCAGCTCGAAGTTTGGACCATTGGGACGATATCTCAAATGAAGGAAGTACAGGACCTGTTGAAAACAACACACTGAGTGAGCAAAGCAAAGTTTTTTGGTCTATTGTTAAAGTCACATTGTATTCAGAGTTTTGAGGTTATTCACATAAACGTAACACGCTTTAGTTGCCGGTACCGTAATCCAGTCTGCCTTGTAAAGGTCAATACCTAGTAAAAGAAATGTATGCAGTAGGCTAATAAATTATATATATTTATCTGTATTATTGTAACGTACGAATAAATTAATATTAAGATAAGTATTACCACTGAACCACTGGATGCATCATTATTATTGATCTGTTCCTTACCGATTTAACTAACCAATAGTTTAGTATAGGAACCCGGAGCGAAAAGGGTAGTATTTTGAACCCTAATAGCTCAACACAAGTTATAGGAATATTGTCTATGTGTTTTTTTAAGAGGCAAAACCCATTCTGCCAGAGCAATAAGATGACCTCATTGACGTCTTTGCACATCAAGAATCGATTAAAGTGTAGAAACAACCAGACTGTTTGAAATATATCTGAAGCAGTTTTATAAAGACACCTAAATTAGTCAACTTTGGCAAAAATGGTACTTGTAAAGTTTCCTTCCTGAAACCTGATGTGACAAAAATGTGTGTAAAGATAGTCCTCACAAATTAGTGGTTCTCAAACCATAGTAAAAATAATGTCTCAAGAAATGTTATGTTTACATGCTATAGCAACATGATACAGATTCAAACTTATAGCTAAGCGTAATCACTTCTGATGAAACCTGGATCTTTCGGAATAATCATGAGACCGAAAGACGTCAACTCAATCGAAAACACTGTCATTGCCGAGAAGGAAAAAAGTTCGTCAAAGCAAAACTAAATGCAAAGTAATGTTTAATGCCAAATTTTCTTTAACATCAATTTAAAGCATGAGTTCTAGTATGTACAAAAGGTAACCAGCATTATTATAAGAGAGTTTTCATAAAACTAATAATGGACTAAATTTTGTCTACTGGAAGAAAACGTTTCTATTCTTCACAAGGACTAACAGCAATTTATATGCATCAGCTTTTGACAAAACATAATTTTCGGATTCAGCACCATACGACATTTTATCTTTTTACAGACGTCAAATCGCTGCTTAAATCCACGCGTTTTGAGTTAGTTGATAAAGAAGAAACATTCAGATATGTAGAAACAAATGACAGAACTTAATTTTCTTTGCTTGAACCGTGGAAAAGAAGAATTAGTTAATTTATTTGTGCAAATTGGGACTATATTAAAAACAAATTTAAATGTAAATTTGTACACCCATAAGTCAAATAATTTTTTTTAGTGTAATTTAAGAGCCATTGTTCGTATTATAAATAATGTCGTCTATAAATATCCCTCAGGTCTGTAAAATTTTCACAGTAATACACTGTAATAGTTTTAGGGCGTAAGCGTGCGAAGCACGCAAGGATCATAATACATATATATATCTTCGCATCTAATCAACAATAGTTTAATAAAAAAAAAAAATATTTTTGAAAAATTTATCAAGCTATAAGAAATCATTGTTTAGAATCCCTACGTTGAAATAATTTATAGCAGTCATAAATTGTTTCATATCTAGAACAAAGCGGGACGAAAGATTTTAATTTTATCGTCACGGAATATTTATTGTGTTTGTAAAACTATATATATGGATTCTGGAACAATTTTTAAATTTATTGGATTGTGTTGTTTAGTTAAAATATATTGTTTGTTTAAATGTTGCCGTCAGTTTTTTAAATGTATACAGACGGTAAAACCACGGAAACAATGATACATTTCAATACTACATGATTTATTATATTGCTGGGAGCGTTCTATGAGTGGCATAGATTGAAGTTGAAGGGAGATATTTAAGAAATGTTGCAATAATGAATTCCCAGCAATCAATATGTATATAAATATCAAAGTTTTACCTGCCTTAGCAATCTTTATTGGTATTTGATATTTATTTATTTATATAATTAGCAATCGGATATGGCCACATATACATTAATGGAATCAATATGTGTTTCAGGTTTAAAGTTAAATTGGACTTCATTCTAAATTGTGTGAATGAATGACACATTGTATAAATAGCCTAATAAAATTAATCCAGTTTTTTTATAAAACGGTTTAATAGATAAACGCGTTTCGATGATCAAGTCATCATCATCGGTGACGGTGTCAGTTACACACTTATATAATCAGTTATGTATAGGCAGTGTCCCAGTAGGAGCGTCTAAATACTTGACTACCAATAAGATTACAATACGGGGATAGTGATTAAAAAGAAGAAAATTAAACTGAGAAAAAAATAAAAAACAAACTAGAAACATACGTTATAATATTATACTAAACATTTTACGTATAAAATATATACTTAATAAAATTATATGCATTGCGATATATGTATTATATGAACTTTAAATATATTATGTAATACATAAATAAAGGGTGCACGGGAAAAACGATCAAATTCACAAAAACTAACTTTTGAAAAAAACCGGTTTTTAAGTTTTCATTTAGTGTTAGGGAATCTAAAACTATGTTTTATATAGATGCAGAATACATAATACTGTAGTGAATATATTTGTATACATTGTTTACTATATTTTTCGATCATTTCCTCTTTAATCTACAATAAAATATAAAAACCCAAACAAATCCACAAATTGGAATGGAATAATGATCAAAGTCAATTGACTAAGATATCTTTTCCCTTGTTATAACTGCTTCTACAGTATAAACAGTAGTCTCAACTCATGGACGACTATGATTGTTTTTCCCTGTCATGGTTAGATCAGTATTCAACTGTTTA
>JAGFPH010001484.1:157768-171971 GCA_018207615.1 Philaenus spumarius | reverse complement strand
TACTACTTGAACTTCAATAATGAGTTCAGTTATCTTCCTGTACAGTTTCGCGACGGTTGTGTAGGTTATGTTTCGTTAACAACAGCCCTTGTAATGTTTGTGTGTTGGTGCCAGTTGTTCTGTTTATCGATTTTTTTGTTCATAGTGTGTACAGCTCAAAAATTTTTAAGTATCTATAAAGTGATGTATTTGTGTACATAAAGATAGATCAATTAATTGTTAAGTTTTTTAATACAAACAACTGATATGTATAGTTTGAAAATCATTAAGATTGTTTAGACTACTAGGGGTTTAAATATATTTTAATGAAAAATAATTATATTTATCGTTTGTACATATTTGTAACAAGTTTTTGAAAGGAAAAATAACTTTTACTTATTTTGAAAAGAGACGTTAAGTTTGTATAAAGTTATGTTTTTAAAATGTTTGAATTAAATAATTTTATAAATCGCTTGTACATTATTTGTTAAACGTTTTTATGGCGAAAAAGAAATTCGTATTCGTTAGGGAAAATCAGACCTAAGATATTCTGATCCAAACGGAAACGACCAACCCCAATGATTCGAATTGCGGCAAGCGTTGTAATTTCTCCAATTAATATTTAAATAATCAATAATCAACATTTCAAATTTGAATGCATTTGAATGCAATGACTACGAAATAAATCACTAGAATATCGTTATCAATATCAAATTAAACATTTGATGCGTTAGTGTTAGGGTACGTCATTCTGAAAGAATTCATTTTATTGGTCGCCTATAAATATGCTGTGCTTCAGGTGGCGAATTTCGTTACGAATAAAAATTACAAATTAGCATACTTAAAATAATATTCCTTTTTGCGATGGATTTACACTGCTAGCAGTTACGTTATATTGTGTATGAGAATTGAAAACATTTCAAAGAAATTAATTTACATTCAACAGTCATAGTTTGTTTCCAGTTAGTAATCATGTATTAGTTTGTTATACTAATTAGGTTGTTTTGTATTACAGAATTGCAACCAGTAAATACAAAACAAAAACACACATAGAATGAAGTATAACTTACAGTCTCCAGTGATAGTATGTTTACAGTTTGTAAAATCAGTACCGGTATGTTCTCACTTTTCTAAAATAGTTTTCAGCTGATGCTGTTTTTAGTTTCTTAACATTACATGTTGATATCATTTCTTACTTTCAAAAAATTTTGCAACGATCTTATTTCACCTCATCAAAATTAGTCACTTGCCTATGTCAATTTATATTTTAGTTTGTTGTTTGTCCCGTAATATTTTTTTAGATTGTACACATGTTATTTTATCAGTGAAGTGATACGTTTTTTAATATAAAAAGGAAAAGTTATGTTTTTTTTTGGTCTTTTTATTGGAACTAATGTTACGAAAATGAGTTAGTCAGTAGAGGATATTTGTTATTCAATCCTAACAATTTTACAATAGTGGAATTGCACTTTTAAGGACAATTCTGTAATATCACAGTAATATGTAGCAGGTAGATATGTAACTGGAATAGGTGCATAGCTTAGTCGGAATTTTAATTAAACCAACATCTAAGTAAATAGAATATACGGGTAATGAGTTTTAAAATGGAGAGAACAGATTGGACGGTAGGTCTTTTGGAAAAAAATATTGGTGATAGGCTACGGTTTCAAGGGAGACATTGGGAAGACACTGGCGTGGGTGTCGAGGAGAGAATAGAGGGTTTTCCGAGAGGTGTGCCAGCCTAGTGAACATCGTGGCAAGTAAGCTTAATTCTTTATTTGTATTTTTCCATTCTTACTTTTACGTAATCAAATTCTGTTTTCAGATTACCTTTGTTTTTTCCTCAATCCTTTTACCTCGTAGTAGTGTCCAATCCATCTTCTTCCTGATTTTTTTACGTTTGTTCGTCTTTACAAACAATTTGAAAGCCCCTGGAATTGCTTCCCAAGTGTTTTGACCTACTATTTTTCAGCTAAGATGTTGTTTGCTGGGGTGTACTTGTCAAATCCATACTTAATTTTCTATTTGAAAAATTTCGTTCTCAACTTTCTCCAGGTTCGATTCCACCTGATGCCTAACTTTTTTTTTTATTATTTAATTTAAATTCTTCCGAGTTAGTGTTTTATGTTGTGTTAAAACACTCCCCCTCCTCTCCGTTAATTATTTACTATTTATCCTAACCATTTTACTTTCAAAAGATTTGTTGTTAAGATTGTTTTGATTAGATCATGCGAATAACGTTCCATTCAATTATAAGTACAAACTCCCCTCTTCTTTCCCAAGCTGGGCGACCTTGTCGGTAATGTTGACACAACCTTGGGATCAGGTGTTGCAGGGCTCTATAACAAGGGCTATACCATTTTGATCATTTACAGTGACCCAGTATCGATCACCTATGACGTCACCATGCTGATACACACCAACTGGTAATATTTCACTAATGTGCGCGCAGTCGTTTACTCGCTGTTGTAACTCGATGGAAAGGCTTCAGTAAAATAAAATTTAGATATTCTTAATCTACATAAACTACGGATTCTAACAGTATAAATTTTTTTTATTTTAACAGGTATTTCGAATTTTAATAATTGAAAATATTTGAGAATTATCACAGACTGACATAGAAAAGTTACTAAGCGAGGAAATTTTTTATTTTTGGGTTATAAACAAACTTCCAGTGGGAAAGTTGTAGCCAATGAATTGATCTAAACTATCCAATTCACCGATTTGTGATAAAATGATTAAATCATTATGAAATCGTTTTTTAAATGAGAGCGAGGAGGTGCCTTGCTGCCACTCCCGAAATACAGTTGTTTGATACGGGAATAACGTTTATGTGCATATTTCTTTGTTATAAAGTAATTCTTTTAATTAAATATGAAACTAATTTTTTACGTAATTACGATTTTCTTTTTCCATCATTAATCTCTAATTTTATTTCTTTGAATGTACGTAATAATGGTATTATTTTTTAAACGTTAACCTCCAACTTAACGTTTTGTGTCCACTTCAATAATATCAAATTTTAATTATAAATTATAATTAGTTTATGTTAAAATAAAATGCTTACTTTTTTTCTAGCTGGCATAATTACCTGGGGACAAATGATTTACTATATTACGTTAAAATAACAATATGTACATAAACGTTATTCCCGTATGAAACAACTGTACTTCAGGAGTGGCGGCAAGGCAACTCCTCGCGCTCATTTAAAAAAACGATTTCATAATGATGTAATAATTTTATCACAAATCGGTGAATTGGATAGTTTAGATCAATTTATTGACTATAACTTTCCCGCTGGAAGTTTGTTTATAACCCAAAAATAAAAACATTTGTCGCTTAGTAACTTTTCCATGACAGTCAGTGATAATTATCAAATATTTTCAATTATTTAAATTCGAAATACCTGTTAAAATAAAAGTTTTTTAAACCGTTAGAATCCGTAGTTTATGTAGATTAAGAATATCTAAGTTTTATGAAGCTTTTCCGTCGAGTACAACAGCGAGTTAACGACTGCGCGCACAAGGAGTCAACTGCTCTAGAATTGCAGTTATCAGCACAGTGACGTCAGAGTAAAACTGGCGGCACTCTGCCGAGATCAAAGAAACGGTTTAGCCCTTGTTATAGAGCCCTGAGGTGTTGTACCTTCCCTCTCTCTCTTCCTGCCTACGGTACTCCGAACCAGGGCTCTATAACAGGGGCTATACCATTTTGCTCATTTAATCATTTGATCGCCTATGACGTCACCATGCTGACACTACACATTTACACCAAGTGGTAATATTTCAGTAATGTGAGCGCTGTCTTTAACTCGCTGTTGTAACTCGATGGAAAAGCTTCAGTAAAATAAAACTTAGATATTCTTAATCTACATAACATACGGATTCTAATACTATAACAAAGTTTTATTTTAACAGGTATTTTGAATTTTAATAATTGAAAATATTTGATAATTATTATCACTGACTGACATGGAAAAGTTACTAAGCGATTACATTTTTTTATTTTTGTGTTATAAACAAACTTCCAGTGGGAAAGTTGTAGCCAATGAATTGATCTAAACTTTTCAATTCACCGATTTGTGATAAAATGATTATATCTTTATGAAATCGTTTTTAAATGAGCGCGAGGAGGTTGCGTGCCACCACTCCCGAAGTACAGTTGTTTGATACGGGATTATTTACATCCTTATCCATTACGTTTATGTACGTATAGTTATTTTAAGTTAATATAGTAAATTACTTGTCCCCAGGTAATTATGCCAGCTAGAAAAAAAGTAAGCATTTTATTTTAAGATAAACTAATTATAATTTATAATTAATTGACATTTGATATTATTGAAGTGGACACAAAAAGTAAGTTGGAGTTTAATGATGTAAACATTTTATCATAAATCGGTCAATTGAAAAGTTTAAATCAAGATCCTTCACTGAGGAAAATGTCAAGAGATATTGATATAGATATTGACGATAGTAACAAGTATTTTTATTATCTTTCGAAACCGTATCTTTTGGCAAGCTTACAGTACCTTTTAAAGAGTGAAAAGAACAACAAGTGATTTTGAAATCGAGTTCAAAGCTATCCACGGAGAAGGAAATTCTTAAAAAAATAATATTAATTAAATATTATCGGCTGGAATTAATTTGGATATGTACAGTTTAAACTTTGTATTATGTTAGTTTTGGCCGGCGATTCGTAAACAGCACATTACTTTGTCTTCCGACCATTCTGGTGGATATCTTTTCCCTTTGGTGAACTTGACCTACTTTTTTCCGTTAAGATATCTTCTCGAGTTATTTTAAATCATTTCTTTTTGACTGGCGTAATTTGTACCCTTGGACTCTGACGGCAATTAACTTCTCTTCCGTCCAGACTTTCTGACGCTACCTTTCCTTTGTTATTATCTGTATTAGGCTTAAACTTCTCATGTTTTAGACCGGGATCTGAAGGGGGTTGAGTGTGCATGGAAAACCTGACGCAATTTTATTTCTGATTATTGTTATAAGCACTATAGTGATCATGAAAAGCCATGTTGTCGCCCATCAGCGTGGTCGAAATCGCTGGGGGGAAGGGAGAATATGGTGGGGGAGCCGTTTATTAAAACGCTTATAACTTGAGATCCGTTCAAGATAGAACATTAAAAAAGAGACAGTATACTCCGTAAAATATGAGCTTTAAAAGAGGTTATTACGTTTATAGTTATATATTTGTTGGTTTATGAGTAAAGAGCATTTTTATTGGTAAATGAACAAAAATGGAAATAATCAAAACCAACAGTTTTGTACTAAGGAAATCATTAAATAGGTCAAATATAGACATTTAAGTTATTAAAAGTGCTTCGATAAATTTAAGAAAGCATGTTGAACAATTAATGCTACTGTAGAGGTGTTTTATAAGTAGCACTAATACATACAAGTGCTCCGCGCGCGCCACCGGCGACGAAAAACACCAATTTGTTTTACCTTCTTCTAGTTTTTTCTAATTTTTAGTATGAAGGACTGGTTTGACCAAAAAAATCATTCAATCCTTTTTTAAAGAACAGTAAATTACAATTTAAAATGAAAATCATCTTCCTGAAGATAATACATTTCGAGTTGCAGCTATTAAAATTTTAAGCAAATTTTCAAATTTTTTAAAAATTGTTAGTTTTTAGGTAGCATTTGTGTTTTTTCACCCTGAAACAAGGGGTTTTCAGCAAAACTGATAATTACTAATTTTAAAGTAGAGAAATATAAATTTAATATGTGACCGAAATGAGAGTACTACCATTAATAGCTTCTGAGAATTTTGAGTACACTTCAAATAAATAAATAATATGAATGTAAAAAAAAACAAAAGTTATTGAAAAATGTAAGTTGTTAGAAATGGGTACAGATGCATACAATAACATAACATTATATTTAATGAAAGAGTTTATATTTAGGAAAATAACAAATGTCATAAAATGTCATATAACATAATAAATACCTAAATATTATATCTGGCACCTTTTTGAAGGGCCTGGGATTGAGGTAAGTTCTTTGTCTAATTCACTTCCCTTTCCTCCTCAGATGGTTAAAATTTGAAAAGGGGAAACACGCAAACACTCTCTAGTACAGTCAAATTAGACCCAAACTAAAGAATAAAAAAAAAAAAAAAAAAAAAACTCTTGCAGTGTCCTACCGGCGTAGCTAGTAGTGTTATTTTTCTCTATTCCTCCGACAGAATACTTTTTATGTAGTTAATTTTCCTCCTATTTGGAATCCAGTGATTATTGTAGTGATACAGTTAACATTTTGTCGACCAATAAGTTACTTTTGGATTTCGAAGTGTAGGCTACCTTCGCCTTTACATGCCTCCCGCGTGTTTGGACTACGGTATTTCCAATTTCACACCCTGATTGTAATGTATTTTTATTTAATTTTATATCACGCCAATTTTCATCCTTTATTTCCTTTGTGAAACCTTTAGCAATGAAATTTTTACTTTTTAAATTTATTAGTTTATTTAAACTACGTTGAGGTTGTGTTTCTGTTGACTCATTTTTCCACAACCCGCTTCCCTCTTTTAGCCTATTTTTCTTATACTGAACTTCTATCTCGCCTAACTGCCTATCCCCAACTCCTTTCTTTACTTCTACGCTACTCCCCACTGGAAATTGTTCCTGCAAATCCTTAACTTCACTACTACTCTCCTGAGTACTTGCTAATTTATTTACTTTATTTATTTCCGTAGGGAACTACATTCAATTATTGTATCTATTTTATTAATTAACTTAGCTTTATTCATTTCTATCTTAGCATCTAATTTAGACTTAATTGTTTCCAATCCTTGTTTATTATTCCTACAAGTTATACTGAAACATTTTCCTTTAATTTCACTAATGCCTGTTTTCTATATATAAATGGTAATTGTAGTTTTTTATCTTCGAAATTAAAAATAACGACTCGTTTTTCCATATTGATAACCGCTTGCTTTTCATACAAAATGTAGCAACCTATTATTAATCTAGACTTTAAACTTTTTACCACTAATAACTTTATATATATATGAACTCTGTAGCTAATTGAACTTAAACCATTATCTGTTTAGTTAATTTTTTTACCTTTCAATTCAAGGCCGTATTTACTTCGTCAGCTTTTAATTGCTCAAGAATCTAATTGGATAACACTAACCTCGGCACCTTTATCTATTTCTATTACCGCCGGATTAGGCCCATTCTTCGCATAAATTGCAGGAATCTCATCTATATGCTTTTCCTGAATAACTGCTTCATCCCGATTACTCAGCAAGTCGTCTAGAATATCATACTGTATCCTTTTTAACGGTTTCTGTTTACAATAGCTTTCTCTATTAATGCAATACTTTTCCGTCTTAGGTTCGATCCTAACGTACGGCGAATTTTTTTTTTATTTTTAATTTCTCCGTTTTTGTATTTTTTTTATTTATTCTGATAATCGTTTTCATTATAGTTTTCCGCAGCCCTGCTTATCCGATTTACCTTTGTCCAATAGCGAGACTCATGTTTTGGTTATTTATTTTGATGGTCCCGGTTGATGCTCTTCTTCCTCATGCTGGGTGGCGTTATTTGCTAGACTCAAGTTAAACATCGTCAGTTTCAGATTTTGATAGTTAAAAAGTCGTAGATCGTCGTGGTCACGATTTGGAGTCAATATTTTGAAAGTACGTGTGGGGTATTGTTTTATATATTTTTGGATAGGTGGAAACCGATTTTCACAGTTAAAGAGTCGTAGGGCGTCGAGATAACGTTTTTGGATAAACATTTTAGAAATACAGTGTAGGGTATCGTTTTATATTTTTTGGGTTAGGGAACCCCCGATTTTGACCGTTATTTAAAAAAAACGAGCCGAAGTCTCGAAAAAGTGTACGATATACATCTTGATTTTAGCTAAAACATGCACATAAAAACCCCGTTTTTATATAAAAATTACAACTTTATTTATTAAATATTTTTTAAATACTAAATTACAATATATAAAACGCTACAAATATGCGAAGTCAGTCTATTTTACTAGAACAGGCGTTTCACATTTGCGGCATTAGTCTGCAGATAAACACCGGATTTCTCATATATTCGACGCTAGTCTATGCGTACTAAAAAAATGTTACTATTGTTGCTAGCGAACGTGTTAAAACAATTTCCAGATGCATTCAGATTACATAGCTAAGATACAGAATGAAGTCAGAATTAATTCCCGGGCTCATAGATATCGAAAAAGAGCGAAAACCCGATTGTGTGAATTTAAGGTTTTCTCCATTTTGCTTAATAAGTTGCAAAATTTAAAAATTTGCCCAATTTAGAAAAATCATTTTTTTTTAATTTATGGATTGATGCTCTACAATGTTTAGGGAGGAGGGGTATTGATAAAATTTGATTTTGGAAAGTTACAGCACATTGAAAATGGGTAAAACACAGTTTTTGGCAAAGTTGGAAAATATTACTGATTTTTGGATCCAGATAAAAATCGAACTACTGGAAGAATTTTACACTTTGTTTTTTTAATCGACGCGAAATTTTGTCCTCTTTAAGTTTTTAGAGTACTGTTGTTTACAAAATATGCACCGTTTTCGAGTTATAAGAGAAAAAGTGGAAAAAGTCCAAAAATGTTTAGGTTCTTTGCCCCCCAAAAGTTGTCCCCCCACTTTCGAGATCGCAAAATTAGATTAGGCATACCCACATCATACCAATCGATCCTAAAAAAAGTCTTTTGCCGCAATTAATGTAAGCTGAAACCCCTCTATATACTGACTGGGCTATAATACTGGAAGGTTTATTCAATCACGTTTGTACGGCCTAGGCAATGCAACTGGGAATCTTATTTTTCGTAGGCCTACTCTTTTAATATTTGATCTCTGTGTAGGGAGAACACTGGAACTGAACTTATAACTTAACTTATTTGTGCTTCGGATATTGCTACAGCTAAACACAATTATAATGTTAATACTAAAGGAGAATATTGTGAATGGATAACTATACAACAGGTAATTGATTAGGCCTACTCTAAAGTTAGTTGTAAGAAAATCAATAATTAATTTATTCAAACAAAATAAAACTTGCAAAATCAAAATCAAATCTATAAGTTAAAAATAACTGTATTAACACACAAATTATATACAATTTATATTTAAATCCAAAACTAATTATCCTATCAGGCTTGACAAACAAAACAATTCTTAATTAATAATTTGCTTTATTAATTAACTTTACCCTTTATTCAAATTTATTTTAATTGTTTAATTTATTTATTTATTTTAATTATTATTATTTTGAACTCATATTTACTGAATTAAATTTCATTTATTTAATTTACAATTTATTTATAATTTTACCAGAATAAAATCTAACCTACTCAAACCAGTACTTTTAATTAATTTAATTTAATCAGTAAAATTATTTTATGGGGAATAACGCATATCCGTTTTCACAGATCTTGTCTTTGAAGCTAGAAAACGGTCCGCCGACGTTTGATGTACCGGGTGTTCCTGGATGAGATCTGGTAGAATTAAAGTTGATCATTCTTCCTGAGTTGCGGGTTTGAATTCCTGACGTTATCGCTCATGTCCTGACGAGTAGAATAATTATTCCAATTTACCAAATAGAGTTAATTGTGCGCTAACTCATTTGGATAGGCTGTATTCTCGATGCTGCGAAGTATACTTTAAGCACGTACCTTCTAATGATAAAATGTTTTAAGTTTTAAGAAGTGCAAAATCCTATATTCTTTTTCAAACTACTAAGTACTTTCTAGCATAGCACTTAGTAATTGAATGTATAGAAAACAAATGTTATAGCCTAATACTGGTTTATAACATCGTCAAAAAGTAAGTCATTGACGCTGAACCTTGTTTCACCCTTAATACTGGTACTGACGTCATTCCTAGTACACTCCTTCTCTGGGTTTGCACCAGATTTTTATTTAGGCCTTTCGCACCTTTTTTAAGAATTTTTTTCTGATAAAAAATTTCCTATTAAGTTATTATTTAATTAATCTCCTTTTTATTTTCATTAATTCTAATTAAAATCAATTCATTTTCCTTGACTTCCGCTTCTTCCACTTGACAGTGTGACGTATCCCCTCTACTTCTTGGCTCGCGGTATGTTCTTCCATCCCCGCTTCTTCTTAGTACAATTCTATATTGTTTTCCGTTTTCCTTTAACAGCTTCCTCGGGTGTTAATGCATTTTCCTGTTTATGGTCTTGTTTTCTTCGGCACGATACACGCTTCCTAAACGAACACGAATGGTGTTTTTCGAACGTCTCGTTCACATGCTCGGCACGTTTTTCGCTGACTCGCGCTTTTCCGCAACTCCGCCTTTGTCTTTTCACTCTTCTTGATTGCTTATGTTCTCACGTAGATGAAGTGTATACCTACGGTATTGTCCGCTGTTTTTCGTCGGTTTGTCACTTTTTACCTTCTTGGGAAATAGCCTATTATTTCGATAACTAATAGGTACGGTTTTATTTTAATTACCAGAAATTTATTTAAAATACTGGTAACCTAACCTTACATTTCTATTATAAACCTGTCTGTTTTTACCTTTACTCCTATTAAAAACCGTTTATCTTTACTCTAAAACCTTTTAAAAGTGTGAATTCTCTCACCTTTTAATTTCATTATTTATTTCTAGCATTTTATTATTGTTTACTATACAACTTTATTTGTATTCAACTTCCTTTTACCTATGCGTTTAGCGCAATGCAACAAACCATGAAAATACAACTACATAAATTCCTGGATTCCCGTATTCCCTTAAAAATCAGTCAATTGAGGCCAAGTTAGTTTTCCTTCACCAACTTGACAGAGTACAACGGTCATCCTGGTAGACAACCGCTGTCTCTATTGGTCTTGTTCTACTTTGCACTACATAGCCTATGTCCAGAAACCGATGTCCCTCATTGTAAAAGTAGAATTTTATAATAATTTACAAATTTCGATATTTTATGCCCCTACAACGGCTCTGCCCGTCGTAGTATATTTCGCTTTTACGACCAAACAAAGTGTCACGTTTGGTTTGTACCGTAAAGTCACTACGGGACAGTATTCTGTCTCCTTTACTGCAACGTATGCGCAGCGTACAACAGCCAAACATCACGCCGCGGAAACTGTAAAACGTACAGTTTTGTACAAATATTGTTGTATCTTTTCCATAAACTGGGGAATGGTTACCCTCATTAGGTTTAAGGATATACATTGTACACGTACAAAGAAATAACTAATGAAAATATGAATAAATTAATGTTACTGATAGTAAAAGTGGAAATAATATGTCCTGCAATTTTACAGTGCCTACACGCGTTATGCCACCGGGTCGGAGCGTACATAACAAACACATAACAAATCAAATTATATAAACCCACAGATTTTTCTTCTTCTTCTTATATATACGTAGAGGTTAAATAATAAATTACATAGTTAAATATTGAGTCACGAATCAATGTACCAAAGTCTTGTACAATTCAATTTATTACTGAATTCCACCGATTCAAAATATGTGAATAACAAATTTAATATTTACTAGAGTTTATGTGAAAGTGTAGCGTTCCATCATTTTCTGCCATTTTTAACTTTTGAAATATTTATTTAGCATATTTTGTCTGCATTTTAAACAATCGATTTGTAAAAATTGGTCCTGGTTTGGCAAAATTTCAGGACGGAAACGTTGTATAGAACCAGCTTCACAAATCTGTCGTTGAGTTTTAATGTTTATTTTATTTAAAATAAGACTTTCCTTGAAATTAAACACCCAGCTGGGATGTTTCCCACAGGTGTTTTTATCAAAACGTTGTATGAAAAAATCTACCAATTCCCCCTCCGGAAGAGGGCTTTATGTTGTAATATTTAAATCGTAAAAAAATTTAGTTTTGTAAATGTAAACAGTGGATTTTTGTAAAACTTTAAACGGGAAAGTTGTAGCTTAAGAAAATGCTTTTTTAAGAAACAATATAGCCTAGTATATAAAGGGGTTTCAGCTTACATTAATTGCGGTAATAGATTTTTTTCTAGAACGTTTGGTATGGTGTGGGTATGTCAAATCTAATTTTGCGACCTCGAAAGTGGGGGACAACTTTTTGGGGGCACAAAACTCGAAATTTTCGGACTTTTTCCAGTTTTTCGCTTATAACTCTAAAACGGGCCATATTTTGTAAACAACAGTACTTTAGTAAATTAAAGAAGAAGAAAATTCGCGTGTAATAAAAAAACAAAGTGCAAAATTGGTAAAGTAGCTCGATTTTTATGGGGATCCAAAAAAAGCAAAATTTTCTCACTTTGCTAAAAACTGTGTTTTCCCATTTTCGATGTGCTGTAACTTTCCAACATCCAATTTTATCAATTCTCCCCCCTCCCTAAAAGTTGCAGAGCATTAATCCCTGATTTCAAAAAACGCAGCATTTCAAATTGGGCCAATTTTGAATTTTTTTTTTCAACTCATAAAGCAAAATTGGGGAACACCTTAAATTTACACT
Source organism: Philaenus spumarius (assembly GCA_018207615.1). Taxonomy (NCBI): domain Eukaryota; kingdom Metazoa; phylum Arthropoda; class Insecta; order Hemiptera; family Aphrophoridae; genus Philaenus; species Philaenus spumarius. Next base: position 159,526 of record JAGFPH010001484.1, on the reverse strand, counting down.
ATAAGGTTTTCTCTCTTTTTCGATGTCTATGAGTCCGAGAATCAATTATGACTTCATTCTGAGGCTTAGGTATGTCTTCTGAATGGGTCTGGAAATTTTGTTAAGGAATTTTGTGAAAATTTTAAAATAGAAATAATTATTCATGACTTTTACCTGTGCTGTTGGTTTCTTGTTCCCTACATACTTTTTAATGCTTGAAAAACTTTAACCAAACGATCCTAGAAAAAAACTCTTTTGCCGCAATTAATGTAAGCTGAACCAATTATTGGTACCTCTATATACTGGACTAATATGACCTTTCAAGGGCTTTAGATTCCGTGTTGAAGAAAACACAATAAGAAGAACGTCAAAAATTAAATTTCACTGTAGAAACTTAAAATTTGGCACAAAAGCCTTTTTAAATTAAAAAATAAATAAACTAGAATTCACGCCCTACCGCGGTCCCAAGGGGTTGTTATGGAGGTTGAAAAGAAAATGTATGGTTTTAATCGAAAAAATTGTATAAAAAAAAAACGTTCATGCAATGTAAAAAAAAAAATCGGAAATTGTAGTTTGTGGTAACCTATATTTGTTACATTGAGCACCTATTTCGTGAACTTAGGGAGGAAGATTTCTAATAAATAGCGCATGTAACGTATTACTTCTAACAAAAGCCTTATTGTTGATCATAATACCTGTACTACTTAAACTGTTGTCATTTGTGTGAATTTGTCTAAAAACATCTAAACCTTAATTTGTAGATAATAGTTATCTAACGAACTTTCTAGTAACTTCTCAGTTTTTTTTTTAAATTGTTTTATTAATACTTATGATTTTGAGTTAGAATATTTGAAATCAGGAAATATCGTGACGTTTTTTCTTATTCACTGAGTATACATACAAGTTATATACAAAATTAACTGCTGAATGCATATGGCGAAATTAAATATAAAACTACCATCTTTCAGTTAACATTTAATTTACCTTCTGAAATTATGTTTACTGAAAATCTCTTAGTTACTAGCAAAGACTGTAGGTCCTACTTCATATGTACCTATACTTTCTATTATATTAATCATTATGTAATTTACAGTTCAATGGATGAACTTCATCAGTTCATTTAGTTCAATTGGTACTTTAATGTTTCGTTTATTTGATCAACTTCATCGTTAAAAAACTCTAAAATCTTTTATTAATTACTATATAGTTTGGGTTATTTTTGGGCCCGATTGGTAACTGATTTAAATTGCTTATGTGGTGTTTGCAAACCCTCCTGGCAGTAATTTTATGAAAATAGTACCGACACAATTAAATTACTTGAATCATTTAAGACTTATATAATATTATAAAATTATCTCTTTGGTTTATGATTATGTTTGATTATTTATATCTATGTTTACCCCTCGAGATCTGAATTACAATAAATAAAATTAATTTTACTTACATAATCTGCTTTCTAGCACTTAACACTTTCACTAGATTGCCTTTTTCTTATACTCCACTTTCACATCACTGATGGTCAATAATGGATCGCTTTGATGACTTCTTGATGGGGTTTCTAAATTGTATGATTGATGATATTTTATATGAAAATGCATAGACGCTTACAGTTTGGAGTTTTACACATAAAGATAAAGTTAAACTGAAAGGTTTTACCTAGATGTTTAGAGTTAGGCGTTTCGCATTTTAAGATTAATTTAAACTGAGAAGTTTTGCTTATATGTTTGGAGCTTCAAATTTTAAGATTAATTTACACTGAGAAGTTTTGCTTATATGTTT
>JAGFPH010001484.1:84724-157758 GCA_018207615.1 Philaenus spumarius | reverse complement strand
AACTTGATGAATATATGCACATTACTGGTTTCTGGTTTCCCGAGGCGAAAGAAAAAATTAGAACATATTGATCACTATATTACCAGGGAAAAAAAAGAAATGCAAGACGTGGAAGTGATATTTTAAACGTATCAAATATACCATGGTACTAGAAAAAGGATGGTTTACTGAAGTATGTAGATTATGGGCGCACGACTATAGACAATGTAAAAGTAAATGCGAGAAAATAATAAATAATGAGACACAATTGACTGAGTAAGGTATAATTTTATTTTCGCTTGTGTCTCCTTTCATATGAGCGTCTCATCATTGAGTTACAGGTTCAAATTTTTCTAACAAAACATTAAACTGATCTGTTGACGTTCTCATAACAATTTTGTATTCCCGTTGATCTTCGGTTACTAACCCACTTAAAAATTTACAAAGTTATATCTGCGTAGCAACCACTGTTTTGTCCATAGGCGTTTTTTACGTTTCTCTTTCAAGTTCGTCTATCATCGTTGATAAATAAATGTTTGAATACATTGCGCAAAACAAGAAGGGATGTCGGGTCACTATTCACTAATACCTTTCTGCTAATACCAACGTGTAAACATTTACTTTTCACTTGCCACTAAGCTGATTAGTTAAATAACAAATATTAAGCATAAGCTACTAAGTTCGTGTAAAGCAAACATTACAGACATCAAGTGTTCGACTTGTTTCTAGCATAATAGTTTTGATTGGATATTTCTTCATTAATGCTTCTTATTATACACTGTATACTATTGTACTCTTAATGTTAATTATATAATTTAGATTTTAATCTAGGGCAACAACACTATTTTAACTGTAGTAAAAATGAATATAAGTTGCAGGAAATAAAATGGGCATTTAAGTGTAGAGCCGAGTTAATTCATTTAAATTTTAAACCGTGGGTTGAAGGGAAAAATTATCTTTGTTCTTTATGTAATATGGGAGTAAACGAAGACGTTTACCATTTTGTGGCAGAATGCCCGATATTGGTGCAACATAGAAAATCGTATCTGGGTAAAGAAAGATTGTCGATGTCAGAGTTCAAGGACTTTATGAATGGTAATGATTGGGTAGTATTATGTAAATATCTTGAACAAGCATGGCATTATAGATGGGCATTGATAAAAGAATTTAACTTTTGATAATACTTTTAGGTTACGATCGCTGAGCTTTATTGTAATTGGGAATTTAATTTATGTACTCATTTCTAATCAAACTTGTATTTATGTGTGTATTGATGTCAACCTAGCAGACGGCTGAAGCCATGCTAGACTATATGTTAGAAAAGAAACGTTATAATTCTGTAAAATAAATCAATAAAGCATATGTTATTATTATTATTATTATTATATAATTCATTAGCAAAACTTTCCCTCTATCTCTCAATTTATATCACATTTTTATATGGACTATGTTCGTATTTAAATCTTCTTATTTTAAATTATATTCACATTTTAAATTTACGTGTTTTAAACAGTTTGAATTTTATTAAAATCTACTGACATTTCTTACTTTTTCATACTATTTATAGTATAACACCTTATTGAAATTACATTTGTTATTTTACTTGGTTTAATACATTTAAACTTGAAAAAATAACGATACTAGAATGACTTTATTTTGAAAATATTCGTAATATTTATTTATTTTTGAAAATTATACTTTCTGTTTTAGTGCTTCAGCACTATTATATTATTCTCACTCATTTTATAATTTCGAAAATTACTATATTTTGGGTTTATATTTTGTATAGCACATGTTTGCATTATTTAATAATTTAATTATTTTATGTTTCTTTTTACTTAAGTTGGTTATTGTTAACACATTACAAGGGAATATCAACTTTTAATCAACAATGAAAATCCATTTTAATAATACTTAAACATGCCCTTACGATAGTCTTGATGATAGTTTGCATTATAAACTTTGTCGTTTTCAGCGTGTTTTAGTGTCTTAAAATTACTTTCACACTTATTGACCGAGCGGAAGCGAGATCTCCGTTTTAGCTCGACCGTTCGGCATTTCGTCTATGTGACTGTCTGTCTGTCTCATGATTCCGGCCAACCTTGAGCGATTGTCATGATTTTTTGCATGAATGTTTCTTATTCATAGACCAAACGATGTATGTATATGGTTTTTTAATGCATTTTTCATTTTTAACCCCATAATAAAATAAAAATGACGGCCGCAAAGTTTCTCTCAGTGTAAGCTTCTTTCCAAAGCCTGTTTGTGGCTTAACCGTAAGTCGAATTGAAAAACTAATAAAATTTTGCTACTAGCAAATTTGATGTTCTAAAAAATGGTTTCCTTGATTTTTTTCCGTATCGTTTTCGGTAAGCTCACTAAATGGCTGCAAACTTGAAATTTGTTTAAAATCGTCCAAATTTTTGTATTTTAACCATGTTTTTATACCTTTATTCTTTAGATATCTCCATTAAACCTTATAATTTTAAGAAGAGGGAGAGAGAGAGCGTTACCTGCTGCCTTGCTCTTTCCTGCGCTACTTCAGTGTGGGCGCTGTGAGTGAGTTGTGATAAGGTCAACGAGCAAGGTCTACTGTTCACAGAACTACTAGTATTAACTTTTTAATAAAGTTGGGCTTTATCAGATTTTGGCATACCAATCTGTCTTAATTTGCAGACATACTTTGTGCAAACTTTGTTATAATAAACTGATTTTCATCATACATGGCCTAAATACCTCCTGGTATAACCTATGTGTAGAACAACCCCATAAAAGAAGTACAGACAGAAGTGTGTTTTTCATGTAGTTTTTAAGAGTAAAACATTTCTTTGATATATGATGTAGTAATATGCGGTAGCCCAGTCTCCGACGATTTATCAAGCAGCAATGTACGTTACCCAAAACGTCATTTAATTCAGGATGCTGTGACACACTGCAGAAATGTTAATACATTCGTTAAGCCTGATATAGTGATGTCATTATGATTTACCTAAACTGGAAATTGAATCTCCTTAATACAATGTGTCATAGTCAAAATATTTTGAGTAATTAATAATGTATCTTAGGAATTACTAATATCGTATAAAGGAAGTAATTAAAATACATCAATATAAAATATATAGTTGCATAACAATGCTTTTATAAATATATTTAACTATTAGAGTATACGGGGTTTACACTAAGGAACATGTTATTTGTATAAAAATGTACGTTTAAATATAAAATAATTTTTGTTTTATATATTTAATTAATTTTAACAATATGTATTAACAAAACTGGATCTGTGTTCATCAAAACGAAAACTAGAAATATTTAATGTTATTATTAATTTTTTTTAGGCAGCAAACCTGAGTGGTTATTATTGCCTGAACTGAAAATATAATTTTATTCACCTGGCCACGTTTTTAAAAAAAGAAGGCTACCTACCAAACGTCAAGTAGTTCTGGTAATTTTTTGTTGAACGTTATATTACCACTAGTGGACCCAGCAATGCTTCGATATTGCTTGATTTAATTTAAAGGGTAGTTATTATATTTCATTATATTTCCTTAAGTAATCAAATTGCAACATGGTTTTTACACCACTTAAGAATAAAATACGTAAATTTAGATTTATAGTTTGTAAACCTTTATAGATAATACAGAAAACCTTTTGTTTGCTTTTACCTAATCTAAAAATACTGATAGTTGTGAAGAATTGTAAAAAACCTGATACTAAATTAGACCAATTGGTTACAAATAAACGTGTTTTGGTTCATTGCAGGCCTAACCTAAAATTATGTTCAGTTTTTGATCCAAATCAGCTGTTTTATATATAATATGCATCAACCAATGTTTGAATTGAATTAAAATATAGTAAGCATTTTAGTTAATTTTTGTTTGCTTTAAGTTGGTCAATCTAACTTTAAAAACTGTTGGAACTTGTTTGAAGAATAATAAACTGATTATAAATGCTAAGCAAAATTGATATGGTAAAAAATTTAAACATACATGATTGTGTTACTAAGCATTTTATTAGAACAGCTGTTTCGTGAGTTATGATCTTGATTTCATGAAAAAAAATATGTTCAGTTTTTCCCGAATTTGAAATTTTTCCGGGTCACTTTTCGTATTTTTCTTTTTATAAAAACCTAATTCGGACTACGACGAACATTTTAAAACAAAAATAGCCAAATTGGTACAGCTGTTCTCACGAGATGCTCTTACCAACGAACAGCATTTCATTTTTGTTAAATAGATTATACATTTGAATCAACTGTTGTATCTGTTATTTTATTTTATTGGTTGGTATGGTAATGAATGTAAGTACATTCAAATAAAATGGCTGTGTTAGTTCATCAGTCTAGGCCTAACCTAAAATTATTTTGTGTGTTTAATTTTATTTATGTATTTTTCCCATATTTTAATATCTATTCGGCTATTCGGAGCGGAGACAAATCCAACAATCAAAAATTATAAAAATTGGTTCAGCCGTTCTTGAGTTTTAAGTGGTGTAACAACCCGACTTTGTTTTTTATATATATATATATATATATAGGTAACTTTTACTTAACACACAATATTTCAATAGTAGAGCTCTAACAAGTCGTTGATATTTACAAGCACGGAAGCACAAATTTAAATATCTTGGATTTAAGAAAAGAAATGTGTTTGAAACTATACAGCCTCTCTTCTTTATAATAAAATTAAAATTCGGAGACTAAAAATAAGTTTAACCACACCAGGCTGCCACGAAAAAACGATTCAGAAAGTAACACGCATTCCTAACTTATAATCAAATCCAAATTTGGATGGTGGGGGAATATAATTCTTTAATAATAAAAAATCCAATTTTGGGCAAATGCCACAAAGAGGGCAATACGATCTGGAACCGTAGACAAGCTACAACGCAATGGCATGTGTAATATGTGTATTGCTCTTTACAATTAATTATGTGAAAATCTAACGAGATTACTACAAAGAACAATGCCATTTTGTATTTTATTTAGAGTTAAAAAAGTTTCTTAGCTGTAATAATGTGCGGAAGCCAAATTCCCACCGATTTATCAAGAAACAATGTAGCTTACCTAATACGTCATTTAATTCAGGATGCTATGACACACTGCAGACATGGTAATGGAATACATTTGTTAAGCCTGATAAATAGTGACGCCATTATGATTTACCTATCCTGGAGTCTCCTGAGTACAATGTGTCACAGGCAAAATAATTTGAGCAATAATTAATAACTTATCTTGTTTGTATAAGTTTATAGAGGAACTAATTAAATTCATCAATATAAATAGATAGTAGCATAACAACGCTTTATAAAAAGATTTAAGTACCATTTTATTTATATGAATTAAATGTAATATATAAAATATTTCTTCGATATTTTATTAATTTGAAAATGTTTACTAACAATGCTTAATTAAAAAAAAAAACCGGGAACTTTAAATAGAAATATCACCCCCTTTCCCAGGTCGTTAAAAAAGAAGGTTACCCAACAAAACTAGTATAGTTCTGTTTAACCTTACCAGACTGCAACAATAAACACGATTTAACTCGGTATCACGCATACCGAATTTACCATCACAAGAACAAAAACTGCAGCACTAAATTCTTTGCTACAAGCAAATAATGAATGCAGGTGTAGAAAATCTACAGAGTGTTCTCCAAGTCCACTCGGACGTTTCAGTGTCTGGTTGTCGCACATGTAGAGAATTGATTTCATGGAGAGGATATGCTAGATTTAGATATCTCCTCTCCCTCATGAAATTGTCGTTAGTCTAGTTACGCCGGCCTAGAGTTTTGTCACAGCTCAAGTCAATCGTGTAGATAATCTACATTGCAATGACATATGTATTACTTTGGACAATTATGGCCAGAGATTATTACACACAATTTTTACTTTCAGGTAAAAACAATCTCAATAACTGATCAGATTGTACGTAACTGATAACTTAAGTGGATTATATTGACATTTATAATAGGTAAAAAAATGACAAGAACTATTCATTGTTGTTTATTTTATACGGTACGCGACAAAACAAACACTACTAAAACTGTATTATTTTTTAAGGGTTTTTTTAATGATGAAAGTAAAGGCAAGCCGAAAATTTTAGATTTTAACATTCACGGGATTCATTAACTATTGGAGCTACTTTATTTCCCATAAGTACAAAAGTAAAAAATGTACAATTTGTTTTTACAAGGGCTAAAAACCAATCGATTTGTTTCAAATTGACAATTTCAATCTCAGATACATTCTTCAGTGGATGATTTATTATCAAACCAGTTACCATTCTAATAAATCATAGTTTTTATTCTATTTGTAAATATTTACCAAACATTATTAATTTTAATAGAACCTGATTTGTGGCAGTAGAATGTAAGGTATGTAAATAAGCAAATAACCAATTTTCTTCACCAGGTTTCCCCGTTACTCATAAACTTTACGACCAAATCAGCAACAACACAAAAACCTAAACACTAGTTTAACTATACAGTATAACTTATTCATTTTGCTGTGCCGTGAAAAAACACTAATGGAATCAGCGTTGTATAAACAGTATTTACCCCAGATACAGATAGTTTGTATACGTGTAAGTCTGAAGTTTGTTTAATGGTAAGTAGTAATGGTCAAAACACAAATCTAGAATATGATAAAAGGTAGGCTCGTGACTCATTTCGGTCTTATCCTAGGAACCTGTCTGTAAATATTGTAATCGTCTATTGTTTTATGTGTTTATGCTTAAATTTATTGACAGATTAATAGAATATTGCTGATATCGGTGGATATAAGGTTTATGGTTCGTTATGAATACAAAAATAAGAAAGTGTTGACAGAAGTGAAACATTTAATGAATATAGGGCTAAATCATTGGAGGTATTATTTTAGTCTGAAATGTTATCATTATTAGTAACTTGTCCCATTTAAAATTTGAATCTAAAAAATAACATAAACATGATTTTCTATAATATCTGTATAATCGGTACTCAAATAAAATATAAAAAACACAATTTAGGTTCGACCTATACTGAACCAACAAAGGTTTGAGCAAGGATTACTTTATTATAGTTTTAATATCTGTTGTTAAACTATAAAGTTAAAAAGCTAATTTGTATTAAAAGTTGAACAACATAATTTTATGTTAGACCTACATACTGAACCAACTTATGCATTTTACTCATTACCATAGCAATCACGTTATGAAATTTTGACATTTATAAATATGAGAAACCACTATGTCTATTTTAGAGTTATCACCAAGTACAATAATTTAACAAATTCGTAGTATTATATAAAATAATTTGCTCCCAAAAACTAATTTAAGTAATATTATTACCAAATAATCTAAAATACGAAATTATAAATAAATTATCATCTATAAATACTGTATTTACTAATTACTTTACTACAAGCCAACATAAGGACATTTGATACATTTTACTCAACATGAAAGTCTTAAGTAATTTTGAAAACTGGACATGTGACTTTCAACAGATTTACTTGCTTCTGGAAATATGTTGCACAAGTAGCATGCGGTCACAATAATGAGAGACGGGGAAAGTATATATAATAAGAAAATAAAAAGAAATACATAAACATTATTGTGACTTGCTTATAACGTATAGTCATTAGAAGATACTCAAAATACTGGGTGGGTTCGATTTAAACAGTTGGTCCGTTTTTATAACTTTTGTCTCACGACAAATCAATTTAAAACTTGAGAAACGTTTTCTTTGGAAATGTATTTTTAGGTAATTTAGACTTGAATAATTTTGTGAATAAAATAAACAAGATTGTCTATAACATCTGTACAAACTGCAGTCAAATAATATATAAAAAAACAATTTTAGGTTCGACCTATACTGAACCAACTAATGCATTTTATTCATTACCGTAGCAATCACGTTATGAAATTTTATCATTTAAAAATATGAGAAACTACTATGTCTATTTTAGAGGTATCACCAAGTACAATAATTTAACACATCTTATAAAATTATTAAATGCCATTTCCATTTCAGAGGTATTGCCAAGTTAACTATGTTAATACAACTTACAAAATGAGGAAAAACAATGTAAATTTCATCGGTAGCGTGAAGTGACAGAACCCATACAGCCATTGAGTTTAAGCATGTTAATTTATTTTATTTCGTTGTTTTCTTCTTCTTTTACGATCAGCTGTTACATTAAAATTCTAGTTTATATTATTACTTGTGTAAACCAATGAATAAGAAGAAATCACCGACAAAAGAAAAAACGCAATACGCGAGTTCGTACAATTTACCTCATTCAAAATGTTATCGGTTCGCCTAAAGAAATTTTGACTTTGAAATTGAATAAAATATTAACATGTCCTTCAGAACATATGTGTTAATCTATTCACCAAAAACCTTGACATTTTCAGCCTGTTTTAAGACTTAATATATTTTGTATATTTCGCATCTTCTTTTTATTAAAATTGGACTTGAATGATGATTCAAACTACGTCAAACAATATTCGTCTCACTTGCAGACATTTTTTGTACAAACTTTGTGGTGAAGAACTGGTTTTGTTCAAACATGGCCCAAATGACTCAAATGTGTAGACAATCTCCATAAAATACCAACAGACATAGTTGTGCTTTTATCTTTGATCTTTGCTATCAAATCTGTAAGAATATGCGGTTGAATACTCAGTCAAAATTTATTATTACTATTTGAATAAAAAAAACCTAAACTAAAAAGTTTGTTTTTCATAAGTTCGGCTTCCTTTTTACCTAACACCAATAGAGATGCATAGACACGGATAAATGGTATGTCAGCTAACATAGAGAATGTTCATTACTGATTTATACCAAACTGTCATAATTTCCTGCTATATTCAATAAACATGCAATCACCATTTTGATGTATGATGTAAACTATGTATGATGTAGAGCGTCTATTCAAAGTGTGGCAACCAGTCGGTGTCCTGCCGATAGTGAATTGTGATAATGTTATTTCATACAAGTTTAAACGACTAAAGTTTAATAAACTGTCTCATTGCCCACACACTATGTGCCAGTATTTTATTGCAAACTTTGGATAAAACAAATTGCTGTGTATACATTTTAAATTAAGTAAAATGAATGCAGTACTAGGACCTAATATAGTGTTTGATGACAACTTAGTAGAAGAAATTAATCCTGTGAAAGTTCAAGGTTTAGTCATTGATAACCAACTATATTCGTAAAAAACATTCAGGTACTTTAATTTTAAAAAATCTCAGGCGTTTTTGTAGCCTTTGCAACCATTTGACGGATTATTGAGGGCTCTTTAAATCACACCTGAACTATGGTATAATTTTCAGGTGTTAATTCATCAGTTCAGAAAGCTAAAAGGAATATTAGATCACAGAAAAAGTAAGTACGACTAATGGGATATAGGTACATTGACAATTCCATGCATGTATATCTTTGGAATTACTTAGCATACAAAATTCAGTTGTCATAACTTTCTGAACAAAGAGGTACGTAATTATGTTATCAGAAATATTTAGCATTTATGCTAACACTCAATGAACAAATATAGGAAGCTCTCTCAAACTGATGCACCTCTATATAGTAAACTGTCCGACCACTTTTTTAATTTATTTTCCGTAGGTCATTTATGAAATAAATAAAACAATTCAAAATGTTGTATTTTGTTAACAGTACCCTATGGAACGAAATCACTGATAACTTACTAGTAATATTAATTTAAATTATTGGATATCGTCACAACACTTGTACTTTAAATTTAAGTTTCTGTAGTCAGGGATACTTGTTAGCCACATCAAGAACGTTTCATGACTTTTTATTAAACCTTATATTTTCGTCTTGTTGAAAACTGACACAATACAAAAAAAATAAAACATCGTGTTGAAAACAAAGATAATAAGTTAAATGCCACCAAAAACCCTTGTACTTATTCGCCAACTATGCTATATGCGATGAATATATAAAAGCTAGGTAGGTAAGCTATATCGCTAAACTTTACTGTATATAGTTGGGGAAGTTCTTTTGCCACTGAAAGTTTAATGATCTTCACTTTGCCGGAGACATTTTTGCTGCTTTAAAAATAGTTTTACTGTTTAAAAAAAATGCCGACTTCAGACACTAACCAAGTAATTTAGTTTTTCTGTCAATAGCGCGGAACCTTAAACTCAAGATCTTCCGTTTGCGGTAATCATTGTTTTATTAGACGTTGTACGTTGTATCAATAGGTTGAAGGATAATTAGTAAAACGCCACACAATAATTCTTATCTACAAACAAAATTGTTTATGACAATCACTCTTCTACTCCCAATCGGGAAGAATACCTATGAAGAGTATTTTATAAAGCACATTTATTTCCTGAAACGCATTTTCGTTCAGAGGGTATAAACAGATTTGTGAACTGAAGGACTGATAAAAAAACCTGTAGAGTAATTGCTTCAGGCGCAAAGCAACCTGTTTACTGATTGGCTGAGTTAAAAATCGGATACAATGCAATAGAAGCATTTAACCACCTTAGAGAACATAATTATCTTTGGGTAAAACTGCATGAATATCGTTTTGGTGGTTACTGAGATTTAATGGATAACATGCAGAAGAAAGATAAAGTGAGAAAGAGAGAGAAAGACAGAGAAGCAACAAGAGAGAGAGAGAGAAGAACAAAAATTGGGTGTGCTTAGACCACACGTTGGACGTGATAAATTTTAATCAGTATTAACATTAAAAGAGAATAAGGGTCAATTAATTACACAAGCCAATATATTGTCAAACAATATTATATAATATTTTGAAATTGCATAATTATAATATTATAATATAATAATTTTAAAATTATTATAGTTATAATATTATTATATTATAACAATATTATAATTATATTAAATATGTGAAAAATATTGATCATTATAATAGAAGCAGTATTTATTTAGTGACTAATGATTTTGAGTGAGGTATTAGTGTATTCAATCTACATAGAATTCTAAGCATAATTCTAATGTATAATCCCTTATTATTATTATGATTATAATCCCTTATAATTATTGTAATTATCACTTACATATTGAATTATTCTTAGAATTCTATGTAGAGTTCATACACTAATACGTCACTCAAAATCGTTAGTCACTAAATAAATACTGCTTACATTATAATGATCACTATTTTTAGTATACTTAATTTAATGTCGCATACTTAATACATTATAATAATATTATAATATATATTACAATTACCCCTTACATATTGAATTCTTATAAGTCTATGTAGCGTTCATACATTAATACCTCACTCAAAATCATTAGTCACTAAATAAATACTGCTTACATTATAATGATCACTATTTTTCGCATACTTATTTTTAATGATATTATAATATTATAATAATTATAATATTATAATAACGTATTATTATATACTACGTACAGCCTATTTCCTCTCCACGCTCTGACTTGTGTCTACGCAAAAATTTCTTGACGCGAAATTTCAGAAACATAGTCAAACAAAAGTGCCAAACGGGCCAATAAAAGTTATCACTTCAAAAATAACAAGTGCGGGCAAACGGAAGGAGTAACTATTTCTCTCTTAAGCCGTACCAATGAAAGTCATAAGTCATAGTTCCTACCAGTTTTAAGCCTTAGAGGTAGAAACTACTCCTTTTTTAAGTGTATGGTAATATTGTACAATCAACTATTTTGGCTATATGCAAATTTTCTTCAAAATTTACCAATAAATAGGAAATATCTGAGTTTTGATAAAAATATAGCTTTAGGGGTAGAAACTACCCTTAGGCTAAGAATGTTTCCAAACCTTTTCTTAGTACGAATCTAGAGCCTGTAAAGAACATTTGTGCCAAGTTTCATGGTCGAAATCCATATCGTTTTTGAGAAACTGTGGTTAGTCAATCAATGAGTGGTATTTGGCTTTTATAAATATAGATGTATCGCCTATTCATTCCCTCTATTATTTAATTATTATTTTATTTTATTATGTAATAATAATAATAATTATTATTATTATTATTATTATCCCTTACATACTGAATTATTCTTAGAATTCTATTTAGAGTGCATACATTAATACCTCACTTAAAATCATTAGTCACTAAATAAATAATGCTTACATTATAATGGTCAAGATTTTTCGCATATTTATTATAATATAATATTATTATATTATTATAATATATTAATAGACTATTATAATAATTAATTATAATAACGTATTATTATATACTATGTATCGTCTATTCCCTCTCCACTCGCTTACTTGACGATATATATACTATGTATCGCCTATTCCCACTCCATGCTCTAACTTATGTCTACGCAAATATTGCGTGACGCGAGATTTCAGAAACATAGTCAAGCGAAAGTGCCCAACGGGCCTATAGAAGTTATCACTTCAAAAAGATAAAGTCGGGGAGAGTAATAATTTAAGGAAAATAGAGATAGAGAAGAAAGAAAGAGTAAGTTAGATGGCGAGCAAGAACAAAACAGAAAAGAAAGAAGGAGAAAGTTAGACAGGCAGCAGGTACGAGAGAGAGAGATGGCCAGAGAAAAAATAAATATGAAGAAAGATATAGAAAAAGAGAGAAAGAGGGAGAGTGATAAAAGAGAGAGAGCGGTATAAATATGGACATGTAGAGAGAGGAAGAGAGAGAAAAGACAAAAAGAGAAAGTAAAAGACAGAGCAAAATATAAAGTCAGAGAGATAAAGGGATAGAAAATAAGTAGAACGGGGGAAAGAGACTTGGATAAAACAGGTTTGAATCAAAATAACTACTGTATTTAATTATTTTATTTTTCGACTCTGGGGAAATCAAGTTAAAACCTTAGACTCGTAGTTGTCTTTAGAAATGCATCTTCAGTTCATTTAGACTTGTACAAAAACATTTGTAAGAATAACAACTGTAGTCGATATTTTTCTAAAATGTATTAAAGCATACAGTTTAAGGAAACACCATCAGACGATAACAGTTTCAAACTCTGACATCGTCAACGTACGTTCATTTATCTTGCATGACAAGGTAATTTATTATTTGCTGGGAAGATGGGGATGACAGAGTGATAGTGGCGCATAAGGTTATTATTGAAAATACCAACAAAAAAAATAAGTAAATGAAGTTAACGTAGTGGTAATAAATTGCTTATAGCTATGTCAAGTCTTTCTTCCCTCTCTCACACAGTCATTGCCTAAGTGAGAAACAGATTGATTTGGATGAAAACCACCAATTCCGGGGCCAGAGAACTTATATCTGAAATAGTTTTTTGAGTTACGTTTACTGGTTGGATTTAATATTCACAAAATATTCCTTTAATTCGATTATTCATATCTGAGAAAGAAGCCGCAGGTAACTGCAAGTTTATATTATAACTCCATCCCTGCTTGCTTCACTCACCTGCCCCACCGGTGACCCATGGTGAAGCCAATGCAAATGGATTATTGTATACTCTGATATTTTCACGGAAATTAAGATTTAGGGTGACCTATAAAAAGGAAATGTAAGAAAAATATTGAAATAGAACCCCCTGAATATTGTCTGTCCTCGAAAATTTGAATTTCGACTTCAATTATAATTTCACCATTAATATTTTTAAATAATAAAAAACCAATATTTAAAACAAATTTTGATATTACCAACTAAAGGAAACCATATTATATGCGACACAAGATATTTGGCTTGTGATACAATAACACTTTACTTAGCTTTTACCTAATCTAAAAAAAACTGTTAGTTGTGAATAAATATTACCTGAGTCTAAATTTGCCAAATTGGTTGCAAATTAACGTGTTTTAATTTCACGTGTTAACGTGTTAGGTGTTGTACTAACCTAAAATTATGTTAAGTTTTTGATAAAAATGTGCTATTTTATTTATAATAATAATATATAAAAATATAGCAATTTTGATCCAAACAAATATTCTATCTGACATAGTGCCCGGAGCGAACAATCGAATAACTCATTTTCTTACCGATTAGATACTTTCTTACCGTTAGACTCACAACATTTTGCCTAAAGCTACAGTTTTAGTAAATAATTTGCATTTTACTATGGAATAAACTTTATTAAAACATGGACTTTTATATTTACGAAAACAATTGAGGTTATGTCTGGAATTTGGATGCATTTTGTTTCGACAGTTGTATTACTAACGTATTTATGATTTAATGGGCGGAAAAGTGCCCATATAAAAAACACTGTGTATATCTTCCCGGTCACCTATAGCCGGGTGACAAAGTAAACTCAATGCTTTTTATATGACTTTTCCGCCCACCCTTTTCAGATAACTGGTCTTTCTACCCTAATAATGAGGCAGAAAATACTTCTTAAAAGTAGTAGCTGGCGGAAAAATAATTATCTTAACTTAATAATGAACATTACATACTTGGAAAGTATTACAAATGAAAAAATGTTTTGTGTAAATAGTTTAAAACTAATGAATATGAAAATTCCAACAGTAGCAAGCAAGATTACGCGTTAACTAATTGTCTTTGCCTATCTATTTTCCTCTACGGTACTCATTTGGTTTTACATCAGATAATATACGTTTAAATGTTCATAACCTTATAGAGTTGGCCAAGCAACTGTGAGTGAAAATATTTTTGCGAACTGGAATGCTACATATTTTACTTTTGTTTTTAACCACCGTTGGCATATGTCTACAGACCTATTTAAATGTTTAGTTATTTAACCAATTTCAAAATAAAAATACTGTTTTTACACTGCGATGCAGTTTTTATCACAACGAAACTTGGATGCGTTGCAGCAAAATTGTTTCACATCATTTTAGCAGAGTCGATTTCTGTTATATAAAATACGATGTTTTTTTATGAGTATAAATCAAATACAATTTTCTTTTGGTTAACTGTGAAATAGCCCAGCAACTATAAATAGGTGCTTGTTGACACTCACTGGATTGTATTATTTACTAGGTCTATTCCGGTATTTTATTAATACTAGATTCACGTTTTAAAACTAATTAACAATATTCTTTCCATACAGTTAATTTATTATTGTTAAAAAATGCGAGATTATAGGAGGCATTATTTTATTTTCTATTAAAACTATTAAATGCATTCAGTTAAAGGTAATTTAAGTTTCAAACGTCGAAATGCTTTATGGCAGCCATAAATTGTAACCTAGAACAAAGCAAGGCAAAAGTTATATATTTTATTTTTCAAACAATAAATGCAAACTAAACCATTTATAATTTATTATTTGGTTTAGCTTAAATATTTATTATATTTTGTTAACATATACCAAATATACATATATATTTAACATATACATATATTATTATTTTGTTGATTTGTACATATAAATTCATGTCATCATAATACAATGTTATTGTTTTAATGAAATTACAAATTGTATAGGTTATTACGGCAATAAAAAGTATTCCTCTCTAAAATAAACGTACCTCTGTTTGTCTGTAAATAAATCAACAACCACCGTTGCTGTTTCCTTATTAATACGCACATCTTGGGTGGTTTGACAGAATATTATAAACAACTGTTAAAAAATTCTTATAGAAAAACTCAAAAGTGGTTGAAATAGAAAAGAGCTATATAAAAATTACAATAATTGTATTAAGTATAAGATCGAACCAGCAATATAAAGGAAAGTAGAATATAAAACAAGAAATTTCGTAACAAAGGATTATACTCACATTTTGTGTTACATCGCCAAACTATTTACACTAAAAACGTTTGAACCTCCTTTGACGTTTCTGGGTCAGATATCTATTACTTTATCCTCCTTGAGTATTTAAAATTGGTGCCAGGTTTGTTACGAACATTGACAACAAACCACCCTTCAATAATACTATACAACTTCATTTTATGAGATGCACCTAATCATAAAATACCTAAAAGTTTTGCAAACTATGCTTTTTACAAGTTAACACTTTTGATCCATGTGTAAAGCTACCCTGTTTATCCAAGAGAGGGCATGATTTTTTCCCTTCGTTTCTCGTAGCCAATCAAACAAACAGGCAACAAATCTAATTACTCAAAAATGTTTAAAATTTCTACCGGAAACATCAAGTAATAATTAATTTCACAACCAATATCTCATTATTAAGTTTTCACTTCTTGAAAAACTTTATTATTGTTCGATTTAATAATTTATTTATTCAGAACAACCTTATATTTTACGCATTTCAAGGACTTATTTCTTCGTACAAACTGTAAATCAGTGTACGAACCTTATTCAATACTTCCGCAGACACAAGTACTTTAATAAAGTTTGAAAAAATTGTTCTTTTAAACTAATATGTATCCATTTAAAACGTATAACTCTAAGCTGATAGAACATGTTAAGTATTCCAATAATAATCAGCTGTTTACTGTTAAAACTTTCATGTAGATTTATTACGAATGGTATTTAAAACAATTCAATTTCTCAGCTGAACCACTGACGTGTGTTGAGCGAATTTCCAAAATTAAGTTTATTATATATATTTTTTTTAATTTTAACTATCATTTTGGGAAATTGGACTAGTCACGAAGGGTAGAATAAAATTTGAACGTCTCGCAACTAATACGTGTATTAATTCAAACGCGTTTCAAAGACAAAATCGCTATCTTCAATGATGCACGAGCTACAATAGTCAAACTATGACTAAACTAACAGTGTTTCCTGACCCGTATTTATACGGAATACAAAGGGGCGTGGCTTAAGGCTTCGTTAAATTAGTAGGCATTAGCCATTGCCTCGCGTTATTATAACTAGCCTAACATTAACTATATAACTAAACAAGTTACTAACGAAATAATAATCTTAAACTATACATATTTTATGTTAATATAGAATTTTGTATGGGTACTAATTCATTATTTACAATTATTTTACTATGTTTGATAATATAAAAAATTTCCGAAGCATCTGTTGTGCTAAATTTAGTAACATTTTTCAATAATACAGTGTTTTCTATTAATGATGGTTCTCATCTAAACAATGTTTAGCCATAGCAGATTTTTCTGGCCTATTGTACTTTAAATGAGAAAATTTTTCTTTAATTCTTGTCTTCGTACTTCTTTTGGTTTGGCCTATATATTTCTTCGGACACATTTCACAGTTTATACTATAAATTCCCGATTTGGTCTGTTCTTAAATTTTAACTTTAAGATTTCCTAACATTTACCAAGATTAGGCTGACATACCTACATTTAAATTTGCATATTTAGCTAGAGATTTTTTAACAATATGATACAATGGTGGGGCAAACGTTGTTTTAACCCATCGTTGTTGGAGTTTGTAGTTTTCCAGAGTAGATCTCGGTTCCTTAATTTTCTTAAATTTCATTTTCTTCACTATGCTGTCTAGTCTAATAATTCTTTTGAATAACCATTAAATATCGCAGAGTTAAAAATATATTTCTGTTCGTTCTCGTAGTTGTCGTAAGATTAACGGACAATTAACTAATCTGTGAACCATTGAATTAAAAGGAACTGTTTTATGTGCCGGTGAATTTTGTGAATCCTCAGTTATATATCTGTCTGTATGTGTGGGCTTTCTATATTATACACTAAACGACAATTCACTGTTTTTCCTATACACATTGACATCTAGAAACGGAAGGTTGTAGTCTTTATGGTCGGGTAAAATCCATTAATTATATCACAAAATTCTTTAAAATTTTCATTTTTGTCATACACTGCAAAAATGTCACCCACATAACGAACCTATACTCGCGGAAAGTACTTCATAGATTTTTTTAGCGTTTATTTCGAACGAACTCATAAAAAAAGTAAACAATAATAAACGCTAAAATAATCGTTAAAATAAACCTTATTATTTTGATTTAGACATTTAATGGTATTTATAATATTAGCCTTGCGAATCATTATTAATCCTACAACTTAGGCTATATGTGGGTGTATCAAGGGGTTGACGTGCGTCGCGTGCAGT
Organism: Philaenus spumarius; assembly: GCA_018207615.1. Classification (NCBI taxonomy): domain Eukaryota; kingdom Metazoa; phylum Arthropoda; class Insecta; order Hemiptera; family Aphrophoridae; genus Philaenus; species Philaenus spumarius. The sequence goes on along the minus strand of JAGFPH010001484.1, from coordinate 139,882 downwards.
TGTACTAATAGGTACCCTGTACCTTATTATTTTGTATTTTTTTGTGACATGTGTTTTTTTCTAAGTTCTCGAAGTATATCATAGCTATCATTTACAAGTTTACACAAACGTAGGCCCTAAACATATTACTTTTAGACAATTTGCCATTTTGTATTTAATAACATTAAATACAGTATATATAATATACAAGTGCACCACTTATATCGTCTATTTGAATCGGTCTTCGGTTATAATCCTCGAATGTAAGTTTATTGTGAATCTTGATAATACATATGTACAACAAAAGAAGATTTATTATCAAAGTAACAATCAAGTCGTAAAATATTTTTCTGACATTCTTGACGTAATAAAATGTAAAATAATATTTGTTTCATTTCTTGACAGGATGCAAGTTCCATATACTTTACCATATTTCAATTTACATTTTATGTTCAATGACGTCAATTTGTTCTTGAATTTGACTTGATATATTTGCGTAGTGCAAAATGTTTTATAGTTTACAGTTCCAATCCAACAAAATGCAATATTTATTAATGTATTACAAAGAACAGTTTCTATGTTTTAAACACAAGTAGACCGATTGGCTTTGGTTGCTTTCGTATTGAACTATTTAAATTCAGATTTTATTAACAAAGCAACCGTTTTGTTTATGTTCTGCAGAAATTATATTATGTATATTTTGACACAATATGCATAGTAGCAACTTTTAAAAGTGAACGTATTTTAAAATTAACCAATCAAACGCACCAATGTTTTTTTACATCATTGACGTTCCTGAAAAATGGCATATGTTAAAAACCTTACTTTTCAGGAGAGGGATAATAAATCTGCACAACATTGGAGTATGTAATATAACAGTGAGAAAAGGAGCGAGATAGGCAATATAGCAGCATTATGAATGTTTCCTTCATTTTTATAAATCTCATATAATAAATCTCTTATAGTAGGTCTACATATTAGACCGGGAGCTACAAGGACGTGATTATGCAAAATGTGTGGACCACATTTTATCAACTATTATTAGCTTAAAGTAGATCAAACATTATTAATCCAGATCTTGCCGGTCCATTTTTTTTATCCCTCCCTCCTATTACACCTACCTTTAGTGGAAATCGATGAAGTGGTTATGGAGTCATTTTAGCCATCATTTATACTTTTTCATATGATGAAAGTGATGATAGGTTTATAAATAAACTAAAATTATAATTTAAATCATTTAATATTAATACAAAAATATGTAAAAGATACAGCGAATTTAAATAGAAATATATGAAACCAAAGACATTTAGTCTTTTTTATTTATACATTTACACAATAAAATAGTCCAGTCAATTAATTACCAAACGGGGGGTATAGAAGGCATGGAGAAGAGGGAAGCATTTAACTTTAGAAATTTGTTGGGGGTACATAAGAGGTAAACATACTATACGACCCCGCTCCTACCTCTTCCGCTTCATGTGGTAAGGGGGTGGAAAGGTCTTTTTTTCTGGTTTTCGTTTATATTAGAAAATTAGAAAAATTATGGTTATTTTAACTTCTTATAATGTCAGGAAGTTGATTACATTTGTATATGAGTTAGAGAAATAATGTAGGCCTATTCTACAGGGTGTCCCGAACTCTCTGGACCCCTTTTGTGGATATATTCCTGGGATCCAGACAAACATATTTCACAATATAAACATGAGTCTACGATGCTTATTTTTCCATCTGTCTGTCTGTATGTGTTTTTTATAAAATACTTAATATTTTTGGAAGTAGAAAAGATATTGAGCTCAAACTTTTTATACCTATTTTTTGCGTAACCTTTTATCACTGTATAAAAAATTAGAACACAATTTTAAATAGTTTAAAAATGGCGGCCGTTTATAATTTTTAATTTCAAATATCTCAAAAACCGCTAACTTTACGAAATAATTACTGGAGACAAAAAAAAACTTTTTTAATGACAAACAAAATGGTTTATTTATTTCGTCTGTAGCTTAAAGGATAACAGAGATATTGACAAAAAAAGGAAAATTTTTTTCTAGGTAGTTGTCAACAATACCCAGAATTGCTCTAGAAACTAAATATTTTAAAGTTATTATGAACTAAAATAATAAGTTATTTGGATAATGTTCCGAGCACTTTTTGAGCTGTTTCCACTAGCAAAAAATCCAGGAACATATTCACAAAAGGAGTCCAGAGAGTTCGGGGACATCCTGTATAATATGTTAGCCTATACTAGATTTGAGAAAATAAAAATAATATATATACAATATAACATTTAACTATGAAGATATTCATTTATACAATATTTAAAGAAGAAATTCAAATTCTTTAACTTCTGAAACTTACAGTCATACATTTTCGTACAAAATATGAATTTATTCCATTATTAGTTATTTTATTATAATTTTAATCAATCCTAAGCCATTTGATATATCTATATGAAATAAAAATCAATTAAAAGATAATATTTTTTAATTTTATATAACAAGATTTTAACTAATACGCAAACAATTTTATAAAATCATATATAAATTTTGGAACATGTGACGATTTTATTAAATTGAAAGAAAAGCAATTTTATTTCTATTTGAGAAAAACGGAAATAATTTTTGTTTTTTTTTAGAAAATATTATTTTAAGGCAATCCTCTTTTTTGACATCTATTTTAATAATATCTAAATATTTACTTTGAAATCAAACAGTAATCATTTTATGAAATTTTTTTGTTGTTTTTGTAAAAACTAATTTTTAATAGTTTTTATTTGTTAAACACCCTGTTATCGTGATACTTTTTGTTGCACCAATCGGGAAGCTGTGTTTAACCAGAGAACAATGTACTTCAATGAAACTAATTTGAATACTGGTATTTGCCCGGGATTTATGCAAACCTTGTTTCGAGGATTATATCCACAACGAAGTAATTTATTCAACGTTTCCAGTTCAACATCCTTTACTAACACCGTAATTCCTTATTTAGCGTTGATGTTTCATGAGACATAACCTTACTTTTTCTGAAATAACTTTTGACAAATTCTCTGTTTAAACTTATAGTGGTGGATTGGTTATATTTTACAATTATTAGTTTGGAAATTTCCCATCCTTTTTATTTGTACAGAAAATAATACACGTTTTTTCATGATTGTAAATCAACTCTCATTATCAAGTGAACAACTAAAGCTAACACAATTAAACTAATCAGAAACCATACAACTATAGGACTAAGCATATGTTTTACATTTAACCTAAACATACAAATTAAAACATAAAAGATGGAATCCAGAATTAGAAAACTTGAGTGAAATGTCAAAAAAAAAACACACAATACATTACAAACTGAAGCGAGAGAAAACACTGTAACCAGGCACATGGACAAAGAATGACAGATGAATAAAACACCTAGGACGACTTTTAAAAAATAACGGGATTGCTATAGTAAAGCAAGTAAAAACAAGTCAGAGTCAACACCCCTTCCCCCTCTATTTTAGGGCCCTAGCATAGGCTCTTGTGTGATGCGATCAGGAGGTTTATCTGGTAAAGTTTCAGCCTTTTTTTTTAAATTGGTAATTTTAATTTTCAACTTTTAGGTCATACCTGTTTAATTAAAGGCAACCATCAAGGCTTTAGTTCCACATTAGTTGGGCTGACCTGATGTCCGCTAATCTGATATATAATGAGGCTTCAATTATTTTTTCTTTGAACCAGATTTTTGCCTTAGAATTATTTTTCTCCTTACTAATTATTGGACTTATTATAACCGGACAAAATATGTACGGCTATTTTCAATGTGTCTACAAGTTCTAACACGCGTGTTCTTCTTCAGTTAATTTTATCTAATTGTGATTAATATTTTTATCTCACCACTGTAACGCCTTTTGTGTTCTCCTTTTATTAGTTTGAAATGTTGTTAAATAAACAATAAATTTCATTAAGCAAGATTCTTTTGTTTATGTAAAGTCGTAGGTAAAGAAATTGGGTTTCAACTTTTTTTTAAACTAATTGTTTTTTAAGACCAGGGATTCACTGAGTGCTGCACACGTCTATCTTGTTAATATCTATAAGAATGTTTTTCTTTCTAATAAATAAAAAAAAAGTTCATTCATACAAAGACTATAGCAATACTGCTCTTGCGTCAGAATCTATGCCAACACTACCCCGATCTAAGCACTACAGTCCAAATCAATCGTAATTTCTGTTCAAATACCAGAGTGTACAATAATAAGAGTCACCACGGCCGTGTGTGAGTGACGAAGCCCTCTAGTATTTTATAATTTATTCTTAACAGTGGCGTAAGTTTACTTAAGTTGATAATGTACATTAAACAAATTTAAACTACTAAGTCTACTTTCTTACATAAACCTAACAAAAATTAGAAATACAAACTATTTCAAAGCATCAAATCAGCTTTTAGTTGAAAATCTACTGAGAAATAGGTTGCATGTATTTTTAGGACGTTATAATAAACAGCTGATTATTGCATAATTTATAGAAAAACCTATGTCTATTTTACAAGAACTAACTGATTTTTTTCATACTTTAAGGAGAATTTTTTGTATTATTTCTAAATTGTTTACTATTGGTAATAAATACATAGTATGTTTTTTACCAGCGAAGCAAAATAAAATTTTAAAAACCGTAATATTTCAAGGAAAGCATGGGTTTGAATTTCCATAAGGTGTAACATGGGCCAGGCTGAAATCAATGAAATGTAATTAACAGAGAGTTAGTACAGATTGCGTGGAAACTGGGGTTGCGCAAATTAAAGGGGTTGATTAATTTATTGTGTCCTGGACTCTGTGGTACTGGTGTAATAGTATTTTGGTTACATTGTCCACTAAAACAGAGTTCAATAATCCACATTGATAAGTTGTTTACATACATCGAAAAATAAACGAAGGTTAGTTTTTATTTAAGCATCGGAAGTATTTTGTAGAAACTAAGACAAAACTATATCAGATTTAACCGTCAAGATTTTTAGGCACAGTTTATAACATTTTTATTGTAATCGATTATCAATAATCGAATTCATCTGTGACAGAATTAGACATACATTGGATCTAAGACACAATTTTTTTTATCACAATAAATAATCAGTTAGTTTTGTAACAAGACTTTCTGAGGAGGTAATAATTGTAACATACAGTATTTTGAAGGAACCACAAAGAGAGCTATATTAAATGAAGCAATATGTAAATTAAATACATTTTTAACCACTTTCCGGGCCGATTTCACTAGTAAAAATAATTAAAAACTTTCATATAAAAATATCTTTGCAAATGCATCTTTATAGCTGATGAAATATTTCCTCCGTGTTTCAAATTCCCCGCAGAAAAGAAGCCCTACTCCAATAAGTAGGTCCTTAAGTTGGAAAAATAAATGTATTTATATAGAATGAGCAGTAAATTTAATTATTCCAATAACCATATATGCAGATTTGTCTTGACTTGCATAGATCCAAGGTGAGCATCTTAGGAGGAACGAATTTTTCCCTGGAGGCAAAAATCGTCAAAAAGACAACATTGCACGCAATGGAAGTGTGGTATTTAAACCACTAAAAAACCCTCTGGTTATTATAACCAGTCCACCAGACCGACAAACGATTTTCTTTTCTTATAGTTCGCTGTATATGAGAGAATTAAAACAACTAAAAACTCTCCGCTTCATTACGCCATCAGATCATAAGGTTTATTCTGCTAAGGCGAGGGATGTCACCGACTACATCCAGTACACTTAACGTTTCATGATTTACATGCTTCCGCAATCGCATGCCATGTCCAGAAGCATACCTCTTCATCTCCTCCGTTACCAGGCCAATTCGCAGGTCAGGATGGAGGTCTTTATTCCGTACGTACCATGGAGCGTCGCAGTACTTTGTTCTGGAATTGTTGGATCATCTGAGCATTTGTGTTCTTTGTACAGCCCCATAATTGTATGCCATACGTCCACACTGTCTTCAATATTTGCTTATAAAGCAAGATTTTATTTTCAATCCACAGCCGGAGTTACGTCCGAGCAGCCAGTAAAGATTTCGATACTTGATGCTCAACTCCTCTTTTTTTCTTTTTCACATGCTCCTTCCACTTGAGCTTTACATCCAGGCCATACCCAAATATTTAGCAGTGTTAGCGCAGGGTATGGTTTTATTGTTAATGGTAATGGGGGCGTTTACTAACTTCTTATATGTGAAATTTGTATGTGTAGATTTGTCTTCATTGAGTTTTATGCTCCATAATTCTGTCCAGTTTACTACTTTGTTTAAAGCTTTTTGCAGCTTATTCCTGGCACAATCAATGTTTTCGTCGACTGCTAGGATTGCTGTGTCATCAGCAAATGTTGCCATCATAGTTTCGTCATCATGCACTATATCTCTGTTGTACAATAGATAGAGTACAGGACCGAGGACACTTCCCTGGGGAACGCCTGCTGCTATATCTTTCAAATCAAAAAATGCTGAGCCGTATCGAACTATAAAGCATCTAACTGCTAGAATCCTAGAATGTCAAAATATTGTTAGGTAGATATCTATGCAATTTGTAAATTCAGCCTTCATGCCAAACCTTATCAAAGGCTTGCGCAACGTCAAGGAAAACTGCAGAACAAAATAATTAAATTTTTTTCGAGTGCGTTTTCCACAATATTGGATATGCGATGTACCTGGTATATTGTCGAATGCTTGCTTCTGAAGCCAAACTGATTGTTCGGTATCAGCTTTCTTTCCATATGATAGGCTCAAGTCTTTTCAATGTAGTTTTTGAAATATCATTGACATTACAGGTAAGAGAGAAATTATTCTATACGATGTGACCTCTGAGGGAGGTTTTTCTTGCTTTGGTATTACAATAACCTCTGTAACTTTCCATAGTCGAGGAACGTGCTTGAGATCTATACAGGCGTTAATTATGTACTGTAATTTAATTAGTGCTATCTCTGGTAGCCCCTTGATAATCCGTCATGTAATAAGGTCGAAACCAGGCACTTTCTTTTTGTTGAGGTGTCTACATATGTGTTTGAGTTCTTTTTAAGACAGACGAGGGGTATTTCAGCGTTGTCTACCTTATCCACAAGCACTGTTTCTTTATCTATAAGTTGTTTGAAATTTAAAAACATCCGATAGGTGGTCTGCGAAAAGACCAGCTTTTTTCTTTGAGTTACCAACCCATAAACCATCTTGAATTTTTAAGGATTACTAAGACGGCTTGCATTAGTTTTATCACCAGAAAATCTTGATCGTTGCCTCTTTCTACGAGCATTCCTTTTCTCCATTATTAATTCTATGATATCGGCCGGATAGGTTGTTGCAACTTGATGGATTTTATTTACAGTTGGTGTACTATTTTCAGCTAGTAGGTCGGCAACAAATTTTTAAATTTCTTGATCTAGCTTATTTGACTCGCACTCAGCACTGGCAACTCAATGTCACTAAAGTTCTCAAGCTCATTTCTGAATTTGTTCCAGTTAGTTTTGTTAATTGTGAGTCTGGGATGTTTTTGTTTTTGAAGAACAGATTCACTGACAAAGCAGGAACGAATGACACAGTTTCAATCAAGCTTGGTGCACATACGACTTAGTATGTAGAACAATTAAATTACTCAAATTACACTGAACGAATATTTGTCTTGACTGGCATAGAGAGAAAACATGAACGAATGGCACAGTTTCAACCAAGGTCGATACAAATATGAATTAGTATGAAGAAAAAATAGGTTTTGTGGTTAGCACCCTTAAGGATGTCATGGTAAGAAAGCGATTTGTAAAAGCAATCAAAAACATCTGTTATATTGTAAAAACAAATCTTTCAATGTTGCTACAATAAATAATGACACTTCAAGAATATTTTAATTAATTTTGTGCAGGATAAATAAAAATTGTTCCAAAATTTACCAGTACAATTTATTCAAGGTCTTATTGTTTAAGCTGTAAGTTCACAATGTACACCTTTTATTTTAACGACGATCTTTATGGAAGATTCAGTTTCAGATATAAATCATTGTCTATGACTAACGGTATGTTTGGTGTGTATTTTTTATTCGATGCTGTACATTAAATTTTGTATGTTCTGCTAATAACGGTATCACCGATATGTTCCGAAAAGAAATAACGGTATCGTAATGTAATATGACTTTTTGAACCATGCTAACCTGTACATAACCCAGCATTTAAAAATAAATTAAATACTTTGCTGTGGTATTTTTCATGGTAAGTTTTTGCACTTACTGATAAATATTTCAACATGCAGACATGTTGGAGTTGCTTAAAACGGCTTTATACTCTTAGATAAAGAGTGTTCAAAAAGTCCCTTCAACCCCCTTATTACTTTTGTTACTGGAAATAAGCTAACAAAACTTTGTATATATCTTGTGTTGCATAACAGGAAACTTTTGATGACATACTGACCCTCTGATTTTTCAGGTATGGGGTTGGTTAACAATTTCAAATATAAAGGTAGGTCATATAATACACCGTTGAAAGCTTATTAAAAGAGAACCAGAATTACGCAAACTAGGGTCTAATATATTACTTCGATTCAAAGTAGTGGACAGTCAAAGTCTTGAAAAATAAAATACAACTTACTTATTCCTAATATTAACAAATTAATATCCTGCTTTGATGCTATGATAACAATATCATTGTCCATTACTGTGAACCGAAGCAAAGTACTAAGCTCTTGTTTGCGCCATTCTGTTTCTCTTTTAATAAGCTTGTCAATGATATATTACATGACCCACCTTTATATTTGAAATGTTTTACCACCCTACCCCCCTCAAGCCCCCTAAAATCATAAAGGTTAAGATATGTAAAAAAATTCCTGTTATGCAACACGAGGTATATTATACAAAGATTTGTTGACTTATTTTTAACTAAACAAATATTAAAGGGGTTAAAGGAACTTTATAAACACTGTGTGTAAGAGCAAAATTTTGTTAAAATTTTTGTTATTTAATTTAGATAAAAACTTAGTTTAAAAATTTAAAAAAATGGTGTTCTATATACTTTACAAAAAATTCTATTGAGGTCCAAAAATGGTGTGCAAAATTACGAAAAATGAATTATCTACTTTTGATGTAAATGATTATATACTCGTTTTACCTGGACTAAAATGGCACGGTAAGTTAAAGTTGGTGAAATGAGGAATCTCTCCGGTCCCTTTCATCGACGAGAATTAGGAATGTCTCTGCTTCCGACCTGCGACTATATATAGACATTGGAACATATTATATGATATGATACGATTATTGATTTGCCTTATTTATGACATACAAAGTTCAGCAAAGCTGAAGCATACATATTAGTTGTAATACATTAAATACATACACACAAAATACATTTTAACAAATACAATAGTTTAAATTAGATTGTACAATAAGTACGAGTTTATAAAATATAAAAACATATACGACATTATTACACACTAAATAAAAGTATAATAATAACAAACACTTAAGAAATAAACATGAATGGTATAGCTTCAAAGACTGCTTCTTCAAAAACTCTCTTACTGAGTAAAATGTCCACTCAGTAAGGTATCTTTTCAAGTTTTTCTCAAATACATTGACATCATTGATTTATTTTACATACTGAGGCAGTACATTATACAACTGTAAACCCGAGTAGTACCCCCGTAGTACCCCCAATGTTCAAACACATTCAGGCAATGAATTGGGTATTGGAGTATTTGCTAAGGAAAGGAATATCCGTCTTGGTGCTGACTGACACCACTCTTGTTGTATTTAAAATTAAAATAAAACACGTTCAAAATAAAATCAATTACAAGGTTAAAAATTAGATTTTTTTAAAATTAATCTTCTCTTTACTTTAAATTACAAATTATTCTAATTATTATTTTTTATTTTTGTTGTACATGAAAAGGTTTTATGGACTTTACAGAATTTCTCCAGATAGCAACGCCATATCTGAGTTGTACGTAAACATAAGCATAATACACGGTCTTAGTTGTGGCATTTAAAGTGTGAAGCACGAAGTTAAAAGCAAGCAGAGTTCAAATTTAAAGAGAATAGATGTGACATTTTCAGTTGAATTTCTCATCATTAACGATTCCCAACATAGGTCGGCCACAGACACAAATGTTACCATGGGGCGTGAATTTCCAGGATCCTATGATCTCGTGACCACGTGGGGAGAAATTTTTCGTTATGGTAGTGGTTCACATATTAGTAGTAGATTTTCAATCAAATTTCTCTTTCTGATTCATTCGTAAATCGTATTTATAATATATACTGTATTATTAATATTAAATTATGATTTACTAGTTTCTGCAATACGTATCAATTTAAGAAACAACGAAACAAATAACAAACTTAATTGCGTAGACGTGTGAAACCCCGTTAGATGGAAAATAATGAGGAATCTTCATTCATACAAATGTAATTTTTTTGGTTGGGTTTATAATAAACTGGGCTTATAAAATTTACGGGGTGCCCCAGAATAAAGATAAGCTATGAACAATCCATTGTCAGAAAACAAAGTTAATACATGAAAATGAAAAATGAAAGTTAAACTTATCGGCGATCATAAAACAATTCAAATTTATCTCAAAGAAACTTTAAATTAAAGATGCATCCTTGCGGGTAAACCATTCTGTAACGTTTAAAAAACAAATTCCAAGTTTCCAACTTAATATGTGCCAAGTTATGAGGACAAACGAGACGAAGAGATTTATTTGCAAGGATTCTTTGAGAAAGTAAACCACCTGAAGCTAAGTATAACGGAAAGTGTACAGTAAAAATATTTCCCATGAAAAGCACAGCTTCGACTACATTTTGACCAAGACTGTTACTGTTTATTATGAACGATATTATTTAGTATTACACGTATGTGCATTTATAAAGTCTCAAGTTATGTATATAAGTTATTATAGGTAAACAAAATCTTCTTCAAAAATTAAGATAGCTGTAGTTTTTACTGCACCTTGTAGGACGTTTTAAAAACATGTCGAAACCCTAATTGATATGGTGACGTGATATTGGAGGATAAAAGTAAAAAAACAAAATCGTACTTTTACATACAATTGTTCTGATACAATTTTACTACTTACAAAAGTAAGTTAAACAAACGATAATCAGATTTTAATTTGTACTGTAGGTTATACTCTGTTGATCCTTATCGCCTACCTGAGGACTTCCCGGGTCAAACCTCAGCCCTCGCTTCCGATTGCAGCTGATTCCTTAATGTGTCTTGCTTCTGAATTCCCACTAGGAAATTAACTTTCTTTTCATGCTCACAATTTTCAAATTTCCATCGAATATTTGAAAAGTAGATAAAAAATAAGAAGAGTGATACCAAACACAACATAATTTGGTAAAAAACCCAAACAATATAGGCGCAGCAATATTATTAAACCTTACAGTATTTACATATAGTTTATTAGTTATATGATTTTCAAGCAACGAATGTAACAAGGAAAGCTTGTGTTTACATCATTACACAACATTATAACTAATGATCTGTTTAACCATCTTTAAACTTTCATGTAATCTATTTCTCAGTGTATTCCTTTAACATCTGATTTGTATCAAGAATTTATAGGTTAGGTTTTTAGTTTTAGGAACTGACAAAAGTCATGCTGGATTTGTTTACATTTTTTTAGTTCATGATATTCATTCTTTTTTAGTTCAAGTTCTGTTTTCTGTGCTCTGAGTGCTCACCATTTAAAGCATAACAAATTATCGCATTATGACATTGGAGAAAATCACTCGGTATTCAACTGAAGACGCCCTCATTTAAATTTTATTAAATGATACTAAATTATGGAATCCTTCTTCTTAGTTAAACTTCAAGCTACCTATAAATAAAATAAAGCCCTGCCTCGTGCAATATTCCCTACAAATATTTATTGAGATACATAAATGCTAAACCTCCGTTCACCGGAAATACATTTCGCATTCACAACACCCCCAAAATGTACTTCCGCGGAATAACACTGAATTCAATAAATCCATATTTTGCTTCAGAAACTATTTAGGATTGAGAAATTGTATTTGACGTTGCATTGATATGAGATTTTTCACAAGCATCCAAACACCTTTAGGTATAGTTACAGTTCTTAAACTACTGCTTTGCTTTCTCGATTGAAAGTAAAAACTGTAAATACGTAACACCACACAAACATACAATATACCAAATATATATCAAACACAAAATATGCTAAACAAAAATATGTCAAACAAAAAATATGTCGATTGGTAGCATTTAAGTTTTTGAAATGGTGTAAGTACCCTACAACTAAACACTTTAAATACCGATAAGAATAGAAAGATCAAAATGGGCTCACTGCTTCTTATATGGTACATAAGGCAAAGCATTCCCTCTTATTTTGAATATTTGCTTGTAGGGATACCAACATCTAAAACAATAAATTAACTATTTTACATTTTAGCTCAAAAGTAAAATTTGTGTACGTTTATTTCATTAATACTACTTTGAAGAAGTATGCCAAACGAATTTCGGTCACTAACGTCTAAGAGGTTAAAAAGGGGTAACTATTTTATAAAGTAAATACAAGTTGCTCAATTTGTCTATAATCTAAAGAGCTGGAATTTGGTAAATTAATTCAGAAAAACACATTTACTTGTTTGAGTCTAAGAGGTAAATAATTGAAGTAAATACCGTTAAAGAAATAATAATTGACACATTTATTATGATGCTGGAGACCTGAAACGTTGCACATATTATTATAGTCTTAAGTTATTTGTGCGAAAGGAAAGACAAACGGATCTCGATTATTTGCATATATGGGGTAAAATATGTTTAGCTGCTAATATTTTAAAACATAATTTATGAGGAGGAAAACGTGGCTTTTATGGCTTACTGGTCCATATCTGATCATGTATCTTGGCCTAAAAGGGATTTAGATCGATTTGGACGAAAAACACTATGCGGGTCTAAAATGTGTTCTTTTTATTACATGGTAATGTTCAATATTTTCCATATATTCTTTTCGTTCATTTATTTATAAATACAAGATAAGTCTTGGTTTCCCACTAATATATAGTAATCACAAAATGTTAAGTATAATTGACATGTGAAAGTGAGTATTGCTGTCTTTCTGTTATTGGACAATCATCGATCTATCCTGCACAGCCTGCACTGCATCAACCAAGTTATAAAGTCCACTCCTACTCTACTCTATTCGGTAGTATATGTAAATATGCTTGTGTCAGTTTTATAATATTATATAATTGATTTATTAGTTATTGTACAGTAACATTACAAAATGAATGTGTAAATATTTTTATTTTACTCTTAGTATACGTGCACTGTTATATTGATTCTGATTTATTTTCTTTGTTTTTTGCAAACGTTTGAAATCACTACTAGAATTACTGTAATTATATATGTTATTGTGATCGTGCTAATTCAAATAAAATGTCAATAACCATTTTTAAGAAGTCAAATTTATGATTTTGTAACCTACTGACCGTAAAACCGCTTAGAGTTGTCACAATTGTACCATGTTTGGACTCATTTTGCAAGGAATAATATTTAGAGTTCAGTAATTAGAGTAAAAATTAAGTAGACGGTAAAAAAATGTAGATTTTGTAGCACATGGGCTAGTTGGTGATTAATAGGAAAACCCTTAAGCAGGTAGGCCGAGAGGGTGTGTCTGTGCGTGTGGGAGCGAGGGTGGATTTTATGACTTAGAGTGCATGACTGTTTGTACAGACTATAAACTAGAGGAGATTCCTGCGTGCTTAGCACGCCAATCCTATTGATGCAACAACACACTTATTTTATAGGCCTAACTTATATTTAATAAATGTGTGGAATTGATGGAAACCCACCCAACTCCTAGACGGTAAACAATATTAAATATACCGTTTTTAAGTTTACGATACAACTGGAATTTGCAATAAATATTAAAAACAACCAACGAAAATTATGCCTTCTCCTCAACGAAAAAATAACCCAAATAAGAAATACTAATGGTTTCGTAGAATGAAAACAGCCTACAAGAAAATATACAGGTGTTAGATTACCTGAGTATTATAATAATAAATAGCTTCTTAATAGTAAAACACTGAATATCTAAAAATCATCTGATCTATGTATTTTAAAAATAAAACCACTTTACAATTATCTTTATTTTGTAAAACTATTTATAAGTCTAAACTATCTTTGAAATAACCTTCAAGTTTCATTATATTCTCCAACAGCTTAAGACCATATTCTTTGGGTTGATACATCTTACGTAGATCCACACCATATATTTCTGATTATTGTTATTCCTTTAATTAAAGTAAATTTCTCAATAATATATTACAACTAGTAAGCCCCTGTGAAAAATCAAAAGTAGATTAATTAGATACTTATGAGAAATATATCATTTAAAAAAATTCTTATTAAAAAACCAAAGACATTACTCTATCTAGGTCTACTTAACTGTGTTGAGGGGGAGTTAAATGTGTACAATTATAAGGATGACTAACTGTAGGCCTATTTGATAAAGTATGTTATTTAAATAATACATTAATATATAACAAGAAAGATAAACATATTATTTTTATTTTATTTATCAAATAATTTAAATTTGTTTTAAATATTATAAGCAGTAAAATGTTGTTCCACCAACCGATATGGATCGAACATTATTGTTGGTCTATTTATTAAAATTTTCTATTTATGTATATTTGTATATTTTTTATATCGAATTAAAATTAAAAATATTATATTTAATTTCTTTTCTTTTTATATCGTTTAATAAATCGGTTGAGAATATATAACTATTATAAAATCGTCATATGTTTCTATATGATTTTATAAAACTGTATGCCAAATATGTTTGTTTTAACGATCTTTTCAATGATGTGTTTCATGATAACGTTACTATTTGCAGTTATTGAGTTTTAATCTGTTATTTAAAAAAAAAATGTATTTAAAAAATTTAAAATATTTGAATAAGGGAAACTTAAGCACATTTTTTGAAAGGGTATCTTCTCGTGAATCTAGGATAAAAATTTGGTTTATGTAGGCTTTGTTATGTGGTTACAATAAAACTAACTCTAAAACACTACTTTTTGACGTTTTGGAACACCCTGTACATACGCAGTAAGATAAGTAAAAACTTTTTTTCCAAAAATGATCAGTGAACAGATAAATTTAAAATGAGGTATCACTCGACATACCTTTACATTTGAAAATTTTCCAAACACGACACCCAACCAACAAAAAACGCACTTTTAGGGCACTTTAGAAATTTGAAAATATTTTTATTGAATTCTCTAGGGTCGAAATAGGGAGGTTTAAGTTAAAACGAAGGCTGTAGCTCATTCGGTTTAGTCGCTATACATTGCTCAGGGGTGGTCTGATTCACCCTGTATAACTATTATTTTAAAATATAAATCTCAGAAGGCATATTAGTGATTGAAATTATTTACATTAACCGAAAATATAATTTACGCCAGGTTTTGTTTAAGTATTACAGATGATGGTCGAAATCAGCTGTTATGTTATATGTTTACTCACGAACGTACACTCGCTTGTATAGGGAGTTGATCAAATTCCGTCATTTATCAGTTGAAGTTTTTAATGTATTTAATCGATGTGATTTATAACACTTTTGTGGCAAATTTTAGAAGGAATAAAAGAAGTCTTAACAAGGGAATTCAAGTAACAATGGCGTAACTTGTAAGCACATCACGTTTCCTGTATTGAACTCCAGGGTGTTGTGGTCTGAAAACACCACAGTTCGATTTAAGGGTTGAGACTCTGAACAATATGTTGAATGTATTCGATAGAACTGTTAGAAGTAAATAAGAAGAATTTGAAAACTCTCGTAATAAAAATTACATGAAACAAATTTAAAGAAACTAGAAACAAGAATATTAATTAATTGTTATTTAAATATATTTTTATTTAAACGATATCCCTAATTTTTAACAACAAGGTTGCATAACAATAATTGACAACTGTAACTTCAAGTTGTTTGCCTGAAATATTACCATTTTCATCTTAGAAGTAATATTTTAGGAAATGTTATTTCAATGGATGATGACATTCCTGATACTCGTAGTTGCTAGCTACTGTTATCGTATGTAACAATAGTGGTGACCTGAGATCCATGAGTATATACCTAAAAACTCAGGAGGCCACTAAGTCCCTAGTCGGCGGCTAGAAATCTAGGGAATCCCAGTCAAAGAAAGGCATGGACATAGTGGAAATGCCATTCAGTGCAAGGTACCGTACTCAATGCAGCGTTAACCCTATTTAAGATTGTGCATTATTAATTAAATTAATTTGTAAATTATTAATTATAGTTGGCTAGTTAATCATATCGGGCGGGGACGGTGGTGACTAATTAGCAACAGCAATGTTGTTGATACCTTAATAATTAAGATAATACTTGAGTACGGCATTGCATGGTCGCTACCGCTTACCGGTAGTTTTAGTTTAGTTTATAAAATATATATGTAAAATAAATGTTAGTTAAGACATAACCTCATCAAGGCTGGATTCAGATCCAGGTGATAATTTAGTTTACCAGAATTGGCTAATATTAGCTAACTAATTAAAATTCACGTGATCCACTTCATTGCTCGGCACGTTACACAACAATAACTGTAGTTGTATTTATAATAAATTATAACAACTAGCTGTGATCCCTGCTTGGAGACACGACTATTTAGAAATAATTTGTGATCGATATAATTTAACGTAGCTTATACTCTAGAACCATTGTATGCACGCTTTTTGTGCAGTTGTAAGTCCTCTTGTTAAAAGATGCCACTACTCTAACATAAAATTTCTTTTTAGGCACTGAGGAGCGCCGCTTTTTCAGTCACACGTGTTGCAGTCGGCTGCCTGGCGGAATAAAAAGTCTGTATGAAATGGTTCTTGGGTACTTTTTACTTTAAAAATTCAGACTGGCTGAGAGGTTAAGCATCTTCAATGTAATTTTTGATTTTCATAATTTAACGTAATGTATACTTTAGAGCATGCGTTTTGTGCAGCCAAACACCCAGATGCAAAAATATGCCACTATTCTAACATGAAATTACTATGTATGCACATTTGTGCACATACACAAGCTGCTTGACGCTCTGTCAGTCGTATTCTATAAAATACGTGGTACAGACGGGTATCGGGCAGCAGAAAACGCCTGCATAAACATGATCTTAGGTAGAACATTTTGCTTGGAAAAATCTGTGAATTTGATTTCTAACTGCACTTGCACTTTAATTTCTTTACTTGTAGAATAAAGAAGGGGTTGATATTGTCCTCTTTTTAACTTGAACATTCATTACAGAATTTTTATTTTATTACCACATATTATAAATTAATGTTTTATAAAGGGTTTTCATTTGATTTACCTCAAATCTTGCGATCATTATATACTTTTTTGAAAATGGGTAATGGGAGTGGGGATGGGGGACTTGGCAAATAGGTATTCGAAGGTTCTGGTAAGAAATTTATGATTTTAATGTAACACAAAGATCTTTAAATTATTGATGTAACACAACCCAGTCAGCACACGAGATATTATTTACATATTTAATAGGTCAATCTTGGTAAACTACGTCAAGTATATTGAAATATGTGAAGTTTACATACAATATACATGCGAATATTGACAAGGATAATTTGAATAATTTTTGTTAAAGTTAACTTAAAATGCTGTTATATTTTATTTGTGATTGATTGAAACCAATTTTCTGGCCTATTTCTCAATAAATTTGATGTATAGTGAATGTAAATTATTTACATTTCATACACTTTTACAAATTGACATAAAATTGACGTATATTTACTTCCAGTATACGTAAAGAATTTTCAAGGATTCATGCCAGATAGGTTTAATATTTAATTTCTATATTTTTGCTTAAAGATTCGAGAGAAAGGGACGAGGTTTTAGCACTCAGACCAGCAAGATGCCTCTAGAGAAAGGTTTCCTTAGAAGAAGGCCACCGCAGCTAGGTATTTCCAAACCTCTCAATGTTAAACAATAGTAGGCACATCATTATTATTCATACATCCATATTTGATATTTAGATTAATTAGCGCAAAACGATTTCGAAATTAGAGATTAGAAATAATATTAAGATAAACTGCGTTGATGTTATCGAAAAATCCGCTTCCCGTTAGAAGTGTTATCTGGAATGCTATTTATTTGTTAATTTTCTGTTTGTTCCCTCCAAGGCAAGGGAGACAAATAAGTTCAATATAAGTTTATCTATGGTTCAATGCAGCTCTATGCATTCTGCAATTAATGCACAAAACGTATTCATAAGAAAAATATTAAGTTAGTAATCAAACTAATAAAGTTATATAATATTTCATCTCTTATTACGGAACATTACTGGTCTTTCGATGCGATAGTATCGAATGGATCGGAACGTCAACTGAGGCTGAGGCAGAGATTGTTTTGCAGCAGCCGCCCGCCATTTCTAATTTCCAAAGGAGAAAGGAAAAGGAGTCACTTCACTCACTTGTTCTGTTGTAGAGTCTTCTTGTTTCGCGAGTTTATCTATAGTTTAGCTTTTAATTATTTAGTGTAAAGTTTAGTTCATAGTTTTAAGTTTAGTATCTAGTTTGCAGTTTAATCGCAAAATTTTTGGGAATCTATTCCACAACATTTCTCTAAATCTCTTGATCATCATAAGGTGTGAGTATTTTGCTGTTGTTGTTTTGTTAGCATTAATAAAAATCTAAGTTTAGCATTATAGTTAAAAAAAATCTAGCACTAATAGTTAATATTTTAGATTAATTACATTTTTAGTGATCTTAGGCCTAAATGCTATTTAAAATCTAAACTTTCCTGCCAGTTAAGACCAATAATATTGTTCTCTATTTTTGGTTGCCCTGTAGCACACATTTAAGTAAAGGGCTTTCAAAAATAGATGTTTTAGCATTTTATAAAAATGTTTTTAATGCATATAGTGGTAGGTTGGTTACTATAACTAACTAGGCTTTGCCATATTTTCTCAAGAAACAATTTTTTAGGACTTAAAAATTATGCAATTATTTAACCTAACTGAGGTAACTGAACACATTTGGCCAAACATTACCTATAAAATTTTTGAATAGGGTAACAGTATCATATACTAGGCCTCATGTCAACAATTTTTATCCTTTTATGATTAGGCTAAAAAAGTTAGGCCTTAGGTCGCTTCAGATAATAAAATTAATGAATAGGCCTATCAATGATAAGTGTTAGCAACTTAAAAATCATCAATAGGTCAAAGGCAGACGCTACCACGCCCTAACGCTTAAGTAAATGCAATGTTATTGTCTACTAGCCTATAATAAAGAGATTTATTTATTTATCTCTAGGCTTTTTTCATTTTTTTGAAATTTTTATTTTAAAGGTACCGTAGGCTAGTTAACCACAAAAAATGCAAATTTTTAAAAAACCAAACATACCGGTAACGAGGCCTAAACCTTACCTAGGCTATTCGATTATTCCATCGATATAAAAATAAACCAATCGATATATTATGTCGGAGACGAATTCTGAAGGTTAGCCGAACAAGAATCGAGTAGGCCTATAGGCTTAGGCCTAGCTCATTCTAAATTATTATTAGACCCTAAGATTGTTTTGTTGGTTCTATGTTTATGTTATTTTATGTTTGTTTTAGATACAGTTTAGGTAAAATTAAATCTAAGTTTAACATTAATATTAAATTACTGTAACTAATCAAAAGTTACTGTCACATCATAACTCATTTCATAACTTAATCACATTTAAAATAAAGTCAAATATAAATTCTTCCAGTTAGGCCTATAAATATTAATGTTACCGTTTTAAAAATGGAAATACAGTATAATTCAATTCAATGTGTATGTTCTCAAGTTGAGGTAGCAAACGTGACAACAGGTTAGGTTGTTGTTCCCAACCTAACCTCAAAGTAAGCCGAAGTGTCCCACTGTGCTTACAGATAAACTGAAATAGGGTTCCCATTTGGGAATGAGAAAAAAAGAGGGAATTTTAGCGAACGACCTGCCGAGGGGTTTGGGCAAGGCCACATTTCCGAATAGTCGGACTAGGCGCGCGCCTAGGGCGGCAAATTTTAGGGGGCGGCAACATTTGGGGGGATAAATATTCAAAAAGTGGGAGTTTTAATCTTAAAAAATAAAAGTTAAGCAAATAATTCTGAGAACGACAAAACGGCTATTTTAAATGCTTCGATTAAGTATATAATTATTTCAGAACGCATTAAAGTTGAAAGTCAAACAAAATATTACACGGCTGTGCTGAGTTTTGCGTGCTGCCCTATTGGTCTGGCGGAAACGTCGCGTCTTGCGGGCGCGGGCTGCCGATGTGTAGTGTGGCGAACGAAGTTAACACCCCCCTTGTTTATTTCGTTCGCCACTAAGCAGTGGCAGCGCTAGCCGAAAGCCCATCCGAATGCCAATGTCAACATTGAGGTGTTTAGTTCTATGTTATTTCTATTGTTTATTTTACTAACTTGTAACCGACAATCGTTGGTGAACTGTTGGATTGAATAAACGTCTCTAAGTTTAAATAGTAAAATCACTTTTTAATGTTAAAATTTGTTTTATTTCAAAGCCAAATACTTGGCACGTCCAATGTCCATCCAGTGGATCTAACTAAAAGTGTACAATGAATAGCGTTTAAGAGCCCTTGTATACGGACGTTTTTGTGTGCCGTTTTCGCGCCGCAAAAGGCGATTATGACTTCTGATTAGATACAGCGTTGCATTCCATGTATCCAAGTCAGAATCGCGTTTTGCATGAAAACGGTGCAACAAAAACGTTCGTTAAAAAAGGCTCAAAAAGTTATTATATTTGTTGATGCAGCATGCAATTAATTGCCGATTACTTCTCTACGAAATCAGTTGACAGGGCATGTATTGGGGGTAATCCTAGTGACGTCGGGGAGCGTGCTGACAATGGGGGGAGGCAAACTTCGCTGCCTAGAGGCGGCAGATACTTAAATACGTCCCTGAGTCTGGGGGTTAGGGTATGGGATACCCCCAGCAAACGGGGGGTCCAGGGGCGCTCCTCCGGAAAATTATAATCAGTTATAAAGAAATCCCTTTTTTTAATCAAAATAATTTTGTATCTGTTAAGTTAAAGAATACGGTAGTTTATTTGCTACATAAAGTGAACAATAGCATTGTTACTATGTCTTTAAACATGGGAAGGATTATAACAAATGAATTAAGCAACAGTAAACTTAAATGTGAAATAAATTTAATAATAATAATTTAAATAATAAATAATTTATCAAAGATGTTCAGACATTAAAATGGAAGCTTTGTTTACTGTTATAGACATCTATAGGAATATTCAATTTTATACACACTAAGGGTCTCTGTATAACATTCAATAATAATTGTTGAGGGCCATTGGGTGGGTCGTAAGAGTGATTTGATTTGATAAATTTCTCTTATCAAATCAATTGTTATAAATCTGTGCAATTGCAATTTTTAATTGCTTATAGAAGAAGTCCTTTAAATTTTTATAATTATTGCCATAGCATTTTAAAAATTGTATTTTATGAACAGAACATCCGAACATATGGTTACTTTTAGGCCTTCACCTCTAATCAATTTGAATTATTAATCTGTTGTGAATATGTTTAAGGAACTTCAAATGAAACTGCAGAGCCCCCCATACCAACTTTTAGCAGTCAAGATGGAGCATGCCGTAGCTGCAGTTTGCTGAAAGGTAACACAATTAATTAAACCTTTAAACTGGGCCAAATTATTTTGTTAAAATTTTGTAGTCCAAATTATCTTATTTGTCCTTTGGACCCTTGCATGTCTCCATTTCTTATATCAATGTATATTTTTTCATAAACTGTTTTTATTTCCATTAGTTTTCAACTGCCAGACCTCAAAACTAAGTTTAAAATCCACAGGGAACTCCTATTTCCAAAGTTTTTTTATTAAATTTGATTAAAACACATTCACCAAACTCATCCAGTTTTTCTAGATCTTTCAGCAAATTTCCCCTATTGGGAAGAAGCTATTATCACAGGTGGCGTGGTAAGACGCTAAGTCCGGGATGATCAACACTTTTTGTTTTGGGACCACCAGAACCCAAGACACCATTCATTTGAATTTTATTATGTATCTGTAAGCACGATAGCAGTTGCAAAAATGGTCCGATCTAGATAAAATTTGGTAAAGACGTGTAAAGTAGTAATTATTCGGGCAAGTTAGAAAATCAGCCAGATCGAACTATTAGAAGGGGATTTTATCCCTCCAAAATGGTTTTGTTTTGAATTTTTTATATAAAAATATTAAAGTAATCAAATTTCAGTTTACACAATTGAAAAAAAATTCAGTAGGCAAATCTTGAATTATTGCTCTGTGTCCAATGGTTATTGAGATATTGATAGTGGTAAACACAGTACATTGTCCCTATGTTAACCTTATGGGAAATAAATAAAATTCTATATCTCGCTTATTTTTTAACATATGTTAGTAAAACTTGGCTTCAATCTAGTTGAGATCTACTTGATTATAGACTAAAAATCCCCCTTTTTACATTTCCCTGGCAGCCAACCTGCCTACTCACTTCCCATGTTATTCTTATAGAAAATATTTGTGTATGCTTATTTATGAATATCCGTTGACAAAACTTGAAAGTGAGATTTGATTTTAATCATTTATGTAAGCATTTGAAATTTACTGAGTATGCAGGTCTGCTGCAACGGGGGTATTTAGTTTCCACGTGTGCTTAAAGTAATTCTGTTATACCTTTATTTTCAGACCAAATTGAAAAAATGCAGAAGTCAATAACAGAAATAACAATCTATAAACCGGAAATGGGAAATGTTAAGGTTTGACATCAAAGAAATGACCGAAAAAGTGTCTGCATTCTCCAAGTCTGCTCAACCTGAGAGGAGAATCCTTTCATCGACCGAAAATTTAGAGAGGACTGAGTTTGAGAAACGATTCCCATTAAAAAACTTGGAAGATTTCCTCGAGCTGGAAAATTCATTAAATGACAGCAAAAATATGAATTTGATGGTAAGTTAGTTTTGAAAATAAATTTAACTATTTGGTGATTTTTTCAGGCCTATAATTTCATAACTATTACAAGGGTGTTATTTATTTAATTTTGAAACCAATCTCGGTCCGCATTCTAATGGTGTTAAGGCTAAATTTTTTAAGTCATGCGGAATGTGTTGAGTAGGCAAGTCTGCTCTGGTTATGGTCTCTGAGATTAAAGTATCCTCACACGGGTTGTGCCGATCATCAGTGGTTTCCGTATGTTTGTAAGATGAATATGAATTTTGACCACCACACTCAATTTCACATTCACTTTTCAGGACACGCCTTCTGGAAAATTGCTACCGTATTCTATTACCTTAGCTGGGTACATTTGGTTTTATATTATCTAAATCATGTGATACAAACTTTGAATGGTGTCATAAAATAAATTTGCAACAATACAACTCATACTTTGTTCAGTACCATCTAACCACTGTGTGTACATATTTGTTGAAATTAATCAAGAAAGTATAACATTTTATCAAATAAATTAAAAAATCCGAATAGAATAGGTTATTGTTTTTTGACGATAGATCCTAAGAAATATAGTCTACATATTTAAATGCCATCAGTACTTTTTGTTTTGGACTGAAATTCTAATGTCTGCTGGTCAACAATGAATCAACAATATGTCTTTCTTTTACTGTGACTTGTGATTAACTGGCAAAACAGATTGTAATAACTGACACATTTAACATTTCGAGAGTGGAGGGGGGCTAGGATTACATTTAATAACAATTAATGTCATAATTACAATTTTTTACTGTGAGCCACTTACTTTGAGAGTGAGTGACCTTCAGGATAGGAGTTGAAAATCTAAAACCCTTATGTATGACTAAAGAAGTTTTGTTTGTTTTTTGTAGATGGACTTTTTCCAGAGGATTGGGGGCGCTACAGTCGAGGACTCTGTCCGAAGGACCCTTATCCGACTGGTCACAAATGAAGTTGGCGTTAACTTCAGTTGGGAGGGGCGGAAAGGAAAGAGGGCCCTCCACAGCCTTAATATCGTGAAGACACTAGAGAGTAAGTGTGTTCACTGTTCAGGGTGTCTAATCGTCACTGAAGTCAAGAAGTAATGGAGTTAAACTAATGGTCACTGAAAAGTAATTTATGTTTCTCTAAACTTAAAAGTCACAATCATTAAACCTATAGATGAAAAATTATTTTCTGTTTAATTAAATCTTATTTGATAAAACGTGTGTGTCCACGAACAGTCTATATATAAATAGGCCGACTGGGGGTGTATTCTTTGGAGTTATAAAACAATAACGGCTGCACCAATTTCATAGTCTTAAGTCTCAAAATCTTTAAAGAGCTCCACTTAAGTACAATAAAGGGCTAGATTTGTTGCATAGTGGTGCAATCTATCGACATTAGATCAAACTCAATTTACTTTGTTTATTTGATTTTTTCTTATTGTGTCTTTTGTATCTTTGTTTGCAAACAAAATGGACATGGTTTGAAATAGTTGTACTCTGTTCCACGTTCACCTTTCAGTATGGATTTTCCATAAGCCATGTTTTTCAAATGGCAATTAAAGTTGTACTAACCACACTACATGATAATCAGCTGATGGTTTTATAATCACATGATATAAATATAGTAAACAATTGTACTCAGCAAAAGGAATAGAATATTAAACACCCATAAGGCCTGTACTGAAAGGTGAACGAGGAACTAAGTATAGAAAGGTTGACAACAAATTGCAGGACTTAAAATTACCCAAGAAAAACTGGAATCACCAGCTATTTGATTAAAAGATAGGGCATTTGCCAGGAATTCTTTAG
Source organism: Philaenus spumarius (assembly GCA_018207615.1). Taxonomy (NCBI): domain Eukaryota; kingdom Metazoa; phylum Arthropoda; class Insecta; order Hemiptera; family Aphrophoridae; genus Philaenus; species Philaenus spumarius. The sequence goes on along the minus strand of JAGFPH010001484.1, from coordinate 115,132 downwards.
GAAATTATTGACAGGAAAGCAGGCTTACCTTTAAATAAGTTCACAGAACACATAATTATGTGTTCAGCTAGTATTTTTTAAATGTAGAGAAACAAGTTTCACTTATTTTTAAATGAAGAGAAAAACTTATTGTCAACTATTACGTGGCCTCTGTCAATCCAACTAAATAATACCTGTCAAACTGTTAAGTTTAATGGCAAACTCGTTTAAGAGCAAGAAAGAAACAACCTTAGCATTCTCATGCATTAGGGTAAATCAAACGCATAAATACTTGCTTAAAATATTACAATTAATGTGATAAGTCTGTAGACTATGGTATTAGGTATTAAAAGTCTGTTTCAGGAGTTCTTACTGTGTCCCATGGCGAAGGTTTCACACACAGGCATTTGAAACGAAAGTTAAAGAGTGGTTTTGGCAGGCAGGAACAAGGATTTACAATTTGTCAAAAAAATCCCTCTGTTTAGTTTTCATTAAATTGTCCATTTTAAAGCTGCACTCTGCTTTGTGTTTATTTGCCTTACTGTTCTGTCTTAAATTTTATTGGGCACACCTAATCTCTTAGTAATACGAATGTGATAATATTATTTTGATTGTTCCAAAATTTTTATTTTTCCTTTAGGCTATTAGAAAATTGGTTTTGCCATAAAATAACATTTTTTAGATGCATTATTATTTACAAATTTTAAAGGAGAGGAAACAATTTATATTAAATAGATTACAACTGACCACATTAAGTAAGGAAAAGGACAGGTTTTCAGCTAACTTACCTGAGAAATAAAGTTCACGGCAGCAGATAGAAACAAACAGAGTCATATTCAAAACACTAATATTTCGTCCCTTTGGGGGACTTCTTCAGAGTTGCAGAGAGACTGGCTATTAAGCCCTTGGCTTTTCCTCAACAAACTGCCCACATTAGTAGTTTGCCTAAAATGTCAATCTTAAAGTACCAATAAGTTTTTAGGACAAGTAATATTTTCTTAATAAAAAGTGACTAGCTTAATCAAAGTATCATATGTTGAATGCTGACAGAAATTAATCATTTTATTACTTAGGTGCTCAATATATTTGAAATAATAATTTCTCAATACCTTTCAATGAGTTGCAGATATTTGACATCCAGGTTTTGCATGTTTATTGTGTGTAGATAAGATAATTTACTAAGTTAATACGTAAAATTGACATATTATGGCATGAGTTTAGCTCGCAAAAATGTTCATTTCATATACGTATATTATTGCCGTAAATTTTATGTATATTTTTTATGTAAATTGACGTATTAGTCAATACGTAAAATTGACGTAATAAAGTGGGACATATAGACGTACTATGGACGTATTCTATCTATATCAATGCAATATGTATCATATACTTTCAATTTACATTGGCTTAAGATAAATTTCACATATTATATACGTCTCTGTGCTGACTGGGAAGTCATGTTTTTATTACAAAAATTGTTGACATCGGGTAATGTGAGGTAGTGAAGGATTTTGCAAATATTTATAATACGTTTCTCATAAGAAATTTAAGATTTTAAAATTGCTTTAATTTGATGTAACACAATCCATTACAAGTTTTTTAGGTGAGGGGTAGGACTGAATGGAGGTTTGGCCATTTTGTAAATAGCTTTTTAAGGCTATCCCTGAAGGGAAATAACTTCCCCAAGATCAAATTTTGTACATCTGTTTCCTTAAAAAAAAAAAATAATGCAAATGTTCAGTTTTCATAAAATCACCCTTTATACTTTTTATAATACAATGAGTGAAGAACTTTGTTTAATGGTTTGCATTCTATTGTTTTTCTGTTTAACAACTGAGTTGACTATGCTGACGTATAACATCTTATAAGTTGATATTGATTCAAACTAACCAAAGAGCTAAGTTCACATTAAATAGATTATATATTCACAACAACCTGAGCACCGTAATTCCTGTGAATTCAATAGATTGCGCCAGAAACTTGCTTACATATCAGTTCTATTGCAAGGAATTGTATCGTGCTCCAAGTTGTTGCAACTTACCTTTCAGGAAGTGACAATATAAACTTCACAATTTAACCATCATTTTATATTACTACAGATGTATTAGTTCCGTGATAAAATACAGACTATCTGTCGTGCCCGGCTTAGTTCGTGATAAAACGAGGAAAGCTTCCCATAACTTAATATAAAACATTTAATTAAACATATTAAACAAAAACATATATTTTTAAACTACATACTGAAAGACACAATTTTCCTATACATCGTGTTGCTTTTTTCAATTGTGTTGCCAGTTCGATATTTTAAACTAAACATCTCTGAGAAAACTTTAAAACTTTCTCTAATATTTTGTGTTACTTAATAATATATTCTTAAATTTAAAATAAACTGCTTACAATATGCATTTTCGTCTGTATTTGGGATTACAAACAATAATATTTCACTGGAAAAGTAAAAAATAGTAAAAAGAGGTATGTCAGAAGTATGTCAAAACTATAAATAAGTCATTATTTAAACCGTGAATACGAAAAATACAATGACCAATTTTTAACTAATAGTATTTAAGAGAATTTTCATAAAATGTATTTACCACCTAATTATAATTTGGATCAATATTTATTCATGGAGTTCATTACATTAAGTGTTCATATTTGAATTATGCCTCCTTATTGAAGGGTATTAAATTAATATCATAATACAAAACCACTTGAAAGTAACATAATTCGAAATTAAATAAATTCACGTAAAATTCAAAATTACGAAAATTATCGCCAAAAATTGTTTAAATAATGGACTACTTGAGATAGTTTTCGTCAAATTCATTTACCAAAATGTATCCCAAACATCAATATTTATTTATGGAATTACAATAGGTAACCTTAAATAATTATTCCAACCTATTTACTGAAGGGTCTTAAAGCAATTTAATAATATAAAACTATTTTTCTTTTAGCAGATAAACTTTTAGCGGAATTAAAATCATTAAAGTAAAAATAAGTGTTCTCAGTTTAAATGATCTTTCTAATCCTCTTGAACTGCGCAAGCCGAGCAATACATCATTGTAAAGTTACAGGATACAAAAGTTTCTGTATTATTTCAGTTAAGCACCGTTTCCGCTTTCAGAATGGCCTTGAGAGTAAATCATGTCCACTTGGTTCCATGCTCACAAACATTTTCAGAATATTATGACGTACTATTTATATTTTCAATTCGCGTTCTAATTTATTGAAAACATATATTTTACTTAAATTCAGAATACTTTATTGTTTTATTAAAAGCTTGGCACTTTGATTATTCTGTTAAAAAATTATAAGATATTTACACACAAATTATTTGATAAAAATGTGTAAATATAAACTTAAAGTGTAATGGGTACTGTCTTTTGTATGCACTGTTAAAGCCTATCAGCTGTCACGAATGTAAGTTACAGTATTATCTTCAATAAATACGCAATCCTTATAGTACCAACACAAAACCTAACATAGAAGTTATTAACACTACCTTAAAGTGCTTCATTCAGTTGTTTTTTTTTATGTATTAAGGTCAACGGATTGTTTTGCTGTCAACTAAATATTTACTTAAATGAACCGGTTGTGAAATTGCAAATTTGCTACTTAAGGTATTTATATCTCATTACAAAAGTGTCAGTGTTTAGTAATGTGTCATTTAATCTAGATTGGATATGTAAGCTACATACTTCTTTGAAAGTCTATCTGTAGTTGTAAATTTATGTTGACTAAAGCCCCTCTTTACATTCTAAAAACAATGTTGGTTATAAAAGACACAAAAAAATATAGTTTGCATTACATAGAAATAAACTAAATAAATAGTTTATTTGCTAATGTTTTAGAAAGCACATGATACAAATTTAAACATGTCCAAGCATTCGGTTAAAAATACAAGTACTTAAAGAAATTCCGTAAAAGTAGATTGAGAAAAGATATAGAGAAGAGGTTGAAAATAAATAGAGACAAAATTAAGATGATAGAGAAAGAAAACAGAAGGGTAGAACGAGAGGGAACTAAAGAGAAAGTAAGAGAAAATCGGAGACGACAAAAAAAAAACAGCGATAAAGAAAGAAACAGAAAAAAGATAAATAGATCATAAATGGATGTAACAAAGAGAAAAATAAAGAGAGAGTTCAGAGAGGGAAATCAAGAGAAGAAAAGATATCGAGGGGGAAAGAGAGAAAGTGATTGAAAGGGGAAGTGACAAAAATGAGGGAGAAAATATATATAAATAAAAAGGATAATGCAAGCAAAAGACGGAGAGGGTCTGAGAAAGTAAGCAAATAAAGAGAGAGAGTCAGAAAAAACGAAAGGAGAGATAGAACAATATATAAAGAGAGCGCGAGAGAAAAGATGTTAAAATAAAGGGAAGGAGATCAAAAACTGAAAAAGAAAAGTGTCTTAGTTAATGAGAGAGGGAGAGAGGATCTCAACCAACAAATTGAATTGTATACATACATGTTAAGTCAGATTAACATATGATACTCTTTTACAAAACTCTTATAGGTATGGGGAAAAACAATTGTTAATTGAAATTTGATATAGTTAATTTTATTTTTAAAACTAGTATTTTAATTTCTTTTTTTTCAGATTAAGTTGGAGTCTGTGCAGAATGGAACTAAAAAATAAGTAATTTCTACTAAATAACTATTTATAGCGGTTTTAATATAATCAACTTAACCCTTTGTCGCCTGACGGTACTTTTAAGTACCACCCAATTTAACTGCCTTTATAAAAGGTAACAGTGGCTTTATCTACAAGTTGAGCCATGGAGGTACTTTAGAGCGGCGGTTCTCAATCTGTGGTACGCGTACCACCGGTGGTACGCGGGAACGTTGACAGTGGTACGCGAGCGTAATTAGAGTCAGAGAGAAACAATGCATATTGGCGACGGCGAGCGAGCGGCGACACGCTGAGATTCGTCACGGGAGGAGGAATCGCAGTGCCATACGGACCATACTACCCCCAGTCAGAGTTGCCAACCATAGTGATTTATCCCTAGAATTAGGGGAATTTTATGGCTTTTAGGGACGTAGGGATATTTTATTTAAAATCTCTATATTCTAGGGATTTCTATTCAACACAAAATGTTAGTTCACAAATTCTTATTTCTTTTTACTTTTTACGATTTTGTGTTCTTATTTTATGTACTTTGTGTTTCTCTTGCACCTAGACACGAATTTCTTCAGAACTTCGTGCATCTAGCACAGAATTATTGTGATTTTTTCAGTTGATTTAATTTGTGAACTGTGCTTGGCATGGACCATGAATATGTTAAAAGATAATTTGTTTTGTGCTAATATCTATAGATCTCTTATAAAATTACAACCTTACATTTTAATTTTATTCTTAAAACTTTGGGCTGCGTAAGCAAAAGCAGCTTGGATTCAAATCACAAATAAACGCAGCTTATCGTAAAACGGGGAAGTGTGAAGGTTATATTTTCTCTTTTCGTTTGAAAACAATGGAATTAAATTCCGATTCAGACGCTAGGTAGGTATTTTAGGAGTACCTAGATTGGATGATTTTCATTGCTTACTCTTTCAGTAACAATGCTGGACCAAATACGTCAGTTAAAAAATTGAAAATAAGGCACCAAGCAAAAGATGAAAAAGGAGAATTTGTATAAAAAATAGATATTAGATAAGTCATTAAACAGCTGTTTTGATGATTCCTATTATTTAACAGAGATATATGTAGAAGGTACTCGTAAGAGATGTGTTTTATTTTTAAATTATACTTTTTCATGGTTCCTATATTATTTTAGTTTTTAGGACATATTGTACCTACCTAGTTAATCCAAATATCTGCTTAGTTTCATTTTTTTTGAAAAATATATGTTTTTCGAAAGTCTTATGTTTTATGCTATTTTTTAAAACTAGGGACTTCTTGGGATTTTTCAAGAGCTCATATAGGGATTTTTTTTAACTCTGGTTGGCAACACTGCCCCCAGTCGAGTTATACACTTCGTTGGCGCCGAACGTTCTTACAGCTGCCTGCTTAGCAAGCATAACCAGCAAATTGAAGCGTTGTTGTTTCGTGTAGTTTGTGATTTTATTTCTCAGTGCGAATTTAATCAAGTTCAGTGTTATTAAATTGCTAATTGACGGACAGAAATGGATAAGTGGTTAGTGCGTCCTACGTGTGTTAGTTCTATAAAGCAACGAACATTGTCGCCTAGCAAAGAAAATCCTGTTGCCGTAGTCTTAGATGTCGAGCAACCAAGCTGTTCCTCAACTTCCACACCATTGATTCAAACGTCCGAGAAGAACAAGAAATCAGCAAAACGTAAATATGATGAAAAATATTTATCGTTTGGTTTTACTTTTATTGGAAGTGTAAGTGAGCCTGTTCCACAGTGTGTTATTTGTTTGGAAACTTTGTCAAACCACTCAATGAAACCATCTCTCTTAATGCGACATTTTAACACCAAGCACTCCAATCTCAAAAACAAGTCTATAGATTTTTTTAAACGGAAAGAGTCGGAGTTGAGGGTAAACAAAACAGCAATCACATCATTTACGGGTTTGAACACTAGGGCTGTTGAAGCTTCATACAAGGTTAGTCTTAGAATTGCACAAGAACTAAAACCTCATACAATTGGAGAAACTTTAATTTTACCAGCAGCTAAGGACATTGTCTCCACACTTATAGGAGAAAAAGAAGGAAAACAACTTGACGTCGTTTCCTTGTCTGATAGCACAGTTTCAAGAAGAATATCTGACATGGCTTCAAATGTAAAAGAAATTTTACTGAATAAAGTGAACAAAAGCAAATACTTTGCAATTCAAATAGACGAAACTACAGATATTACAAATTTGGCTCAGCTTTTGTGCTATGTTCGGTATGAAGACGAAAATGAAGTCGGTGAAGATATGTTGTTCTGTGAATCTTTATCAGCTCATACAACTGGGGAAGATATATTTGGTAAATTGAATGAGTTTGTGCTCAAGAATGGAATTGATTTCAAGAAATGTGTGGGTATATGCACGGATGGTGCAGGAGCTATGACAGGAGCTCAAAGTGGATTAGTATCAAAACTAAAAAGGGAAGCTCCACAGGCGCAGCATATTCACTGCAGCCTTCACAGAGAAGCGCTTGTAATGAAACGATGTCCTGCAGATTTGAAAGTTGTTTTGAACGAGGCTGTAAAGACGGTGAATTTTATTAAAAGCAGAGCATTGAATTCACGCCTTTTTCACAATTTATGTGAAGAAATGGATAGTATTCATAAACAATTACTGCTTCACACCGAAGTTAGATGGCTATCAAGAGGAAAGGTGTTGGCTCGAGTGTTTGAGTTACGGCACGAGATTTTCATTTTCTTGACGGATTCTGATTTTGAGCTGCGTAATCGTTTTACCAATGAACTATGGCTGTGTCGGTTGGCTTACTTGACTGACATTTTCACTAAACTCAACGATGTCAACAGGAGTCTCCAAGGAACTTACAATACTCCTTTTCGGGTATGTGACAAAATTAATGCATTGAAACAAAAAATCAACTTTGCGGACGATGAAGCAAAGAAAGGCAAGGTTTCACTTTTTCCCTCTCTTGGCACCTTTGTAGAAGAAAATGAGCTTCCACTTAGTAGGACAGTACTTAGTGACATAAGTGAACATTGTAATGTTTTGAAGGCAAATTTGAGCAAGTACTTCCCAGAAAACTTTGCGGAGCATTTATGGATGAAAAACCCTTTTATTGACGTCAAGAAGTTGGCAATCCCAGAAAATTTCTCAACAGCTGAAAAAGAGCAACTGCTCGAGTTAAATTGTGATTCAGATTTGAAGGAAGTGTTTAATCAAACAACCCTAATTGACTTTTGGATTCAAAGACGCCAAGACTACTATGAAATCGCCGACAAAGCAGTAACATTTTTACTGCCCTTTTCAACATCCTACTTATGTGAAGCTGGCTTCTCTTCCCTTCTATACCTCAAAAACAAGTATAGAAATAGACTGGCCTGTGTTGAGAATGACTTGCGTTTAAAACTTAGCCCAATCTCACCGAACATTGCAAGTTTGAGCAAATCATTACAAGCACACCCATCTCATTAATTTGTGTAAGAAACAATTTCTTTGTTTTTATATTTTGTTTACGAAATAAATTTTTTTGTTCTTTATCACGTTTATTTTCATTCTTCTTTACCAAATACTTATTTTTGTTTTTATAATTGAGCTTTATTTTTGCTTTCAAAATGATGCGTATTGGGAGAAGAATGTAAAATTTTACTACACTAATAATATTAAAAAAAAAGTAGTACTTGGTAATTTGAATTTATTGATAAGCTAAAAAGAGCTTGCAAAAAACTACTTAACAATTCTTAAATTAACAAATATTCTCATGCACAACATTATTATTTTTATATCAGTGGTACGTGAAAATACCATTTTATAACAAGTGGTACGCCACCAAAAAAGTTTGAGAACCGCTGCTTTAGAGTACCATTGCAGGTCTGTAAAACATCAGGTCTTCTAGTAGTTTCAACAAATATGCCACCAGAAAGCAGGACTTGCTTGGCTAGTGCTTGCTTTCAATTGAAAATTTATATGGTGTGATTTATTGTTTATGAACTATTATTTATTTACGTACAGGTTTTTTCAGCGTTGTGATTTTTAATGCTCTAAAAACGTTTGCTCATAAAATTGTGTTAATATGTATCAAGCTATTCATATTAATAGGACATTATCTCTGTTCTATGTGTAACCTAGGTGAAAAAGAAACAGTGTTTCACTTTGTATCTGTGCGTCCCATACGTAAACCAATTTGCACAAAACGTTTTGCTAAAGCAATATTAAATTGGAATTTCAATCTTATTTAATTGGCAAGCATTGGCGCTGTCTGGCCAAATACTTAAGAGACGCTTGGGCAAATAGATGGTAATTTGTAGCCTAATTTAACTCTTCAATCTAGTAATCTTATTAGAGCAAATAAAGAATGATTGAAAGAAAATAATCTTTAATCTCTTCAAAGTTCTTTGTTTAATTTTATTATTCTGTATTAGTCTAAAAATAGAACTTACGTAATAATTTTCGGCGGCTTGGAAATTAATGTAAATTTTCTACCAAACTTTGATATTTGTGTTTCTTGAAAAAAGGATGACAGAATAAAATAAAACTAATCAAATTAAAGAAAAATAATAATAAATAATTAAAATATTTTTAAAGAGACATGGTGATAGTGGAACAAAAGTATTAAAATTAATTTTGAAGTTTAACCTATTTAATTCGTGACACTGGAAATATTCACACTTACATGAGGCAGTTTTATGTAATGCCATCTTTTTATGATTATATTTCTTTTATATTTTAATACAGAAAAATATTTCTTTAAATTAGTGCCAACCTATGGCCAAAAAGTGTTTTTAGGTTGAGTATTTAATATTTCATCATTTCTTAATAACAACACTATTTCATTAATTAATTCGTTCAGGTATTTAGATTAAATATTCATGAATACACATTTTGTTTAGAAATAGGACGTTAAAAGTTGTAGAATAAGGTTGTTACTAATATAAAATAGTTTTTGCTTTACGTAATTTTGGAAAAAGCTAGCCTAAAATTAATTTTATGTTGGTATGGTGCAGTATCGTCTTCATTGTACAATTTGTTTGTTGTGCTTGTTTAATACTAAATTGAAATCAATAATTGTTGCTATAAATAAAAATGTATTCATACTATCCTTCCAGTTTTAATATCACTTAATATCCTGCTATTAAAATACATATACATATTTAAAGTTTACACATTATTTTAATAAACACTTGTAATTAACAGTTATTAGGATTATTTTCGTACTAGTAGAAACTAAATTTAGTTATTAAAAAACATGAATTATATATATTTAAGAAATATTTGTATCGTGTTGTTATCTTTATTTAATCCAGTGAATGATTGTCTAAGATCAATAAAGTAATTAAATTACAAGTGAAAAAACATAGACCAAGACCGGGAGTTGAACCCGGGACCTTCACGCTTCCGTCGTGACGCTCTCCTATCTGAGCTACCCTGATATCTACCGATATTGGTCGATGTTATCTCACTTGTACGGTTTTTACTGCAATTATTGAATTAACAGGTAGTCAATCTGTTTTAACAGGTATTAAGCAGTTTTACAGTTTAAACGTAATAATCAGACTAGAAGTATACACACTTTTCGGCCTTTTAATGTTGAAGGTTTACTCTCTTGGTAGCTAGTCAAATATTTAAATTATTACTAAACTTAAACTTAGACTAGTTAAACAGGAATTAAACCATGCTAAGTATTTAAGCTTAGTTTTATTTGGGGCAGTGTTGAAGGCTTTCTTGTGACATCACGTAAAGTTTGGGTTAAGTTTAAAGTTTATGCTTTAATAAAGGTGTCTGTAAACTTGTGTGTGAAACTGTAGGTGACAAGATGGATTATTTTATTACCTTAAATACACAATATTATGTAAACGTATGTAATGTTTTAATTTAAAAATAACTCATCATGAAGCTGAACCGATGACGCGAGTTGGGAGAATTTCCTTAATTCAATTTGTAAGTTTTATCGCCTGTTTCACCAAGGTTCGTTAACTCATTTAAAGAACGTCAAATCCTTAACTTATCGTTCAGCACTAAAATTACTATTCATTAACACGAAAATCCGTTGACGAACGTTAAACCCTTCGTTAAATTTGAAGACAGGTTTTCCGATCTTCAAATACATTGACGATCATTTAAAACATTAAAAATGGAAAATTTGGCTATGTTAGTTTTGAGTAGGAAATTATTTCAAAGCAGCATAAATTTAAATAGTCGAAAAAACTATTTACGAAACAAAATATTGATTATATAAGAAACTGGTGTTTTATTCAAGGAAAATTTTGTTACATTCATTAGACATTTATCCATTTAGCAAATTTCGACTAGCCAAAATTATAATAATAGTTAACAATGAATGAAAATTTTTATGCCGAAGCTATGTTAGTAGAATATTTAGAAAATGTGGGTCCTAAACGGTCATTGTAAGAAATAAATTAAAAACTTTTTTCAATGAACGGCGAACATTTCCGATCATGATATAAATTTTCCAAACATATTGTTTTGAAAATGCTGGAAGAAATTGAATCAAAATTAGAATATCCAACTGTTCGCAATAAGCCTCTAACTCCGATCCAACAATTACATTTAACGCTAAGGTTTTATGCAACAGAATCTTTTCAAATTGTAATTAGAGATACTTAATAATGGTGTTACAAAAAGCAGTGTTTGTAGGTATTTAAAAAAAATGCCAAAACAATCTCTTCGTTACAACATTACACACAATTTCCAAAAGGAGGAGAAGCGTTGACTATTATCCAAGAATTGTATAATATAAGTAATTTTCCTGGCGTAATTGGTGCAATCAACTGTACTTATATACCAATTTTATCTCCTTTTGGGCAAAATACTGAAGTTTACCGGAATAGAAAATCGTATTTTTCAATAAATGTGCAAATTGTTTCGGGTGCAAACTAGTTGATAAGAAATATTGTAGCCAGGTGGCCTGGGTCAGTTCACGATAGTTTCATTGTTGACAACAGTGACCTACGAACAGCTGTAGCCAATAAGAAAGCTGCAAACACTGGTGCCAACTCTTGAACAAAGCGTGAACAATTATGTTTATGTTTTGACAATTGTCAAACTTGATGAGCCGTTAAATTTCAGTATTAGAGGTTGGTGAAACGTTAGTGATTTAAACGAACCGTCAAAAATGTATCAATCGTTAAGTTTAACGAACATCAAGCGTATTTAAATAATAATGGTGAAACCGGCTATTATTGTTTCAACCAACTATTTGTGAAATCGGTCTACTTGTGAAGGGACTGAATAGTTGCATGCGTGTACGAAATATATTAGTAGAATATATATTTTGGAGATAATTATCGATGCGCGTTGAACACTCACGATATTAGGTCTTAGAGTAAGAGTCACTGAAATAACTCATCTTTCCTATTCAAATTCGCTAAAAAATATCTATTTCTTTGATTTAACGTATACTTATGGTAGAGTAAAACTTGAACTCAGAATCTCGCAACCAATAGAACTATTTACCCATCTTGAACATGAAACTTGTAATATTTTGAAAACACTGCTATGTGTAACTAACTCCCTTTCAAGTTTTAGCGCTAAAATATCTATGAAGTACTTTCCGAATTAATCGAATTATAAGTTGGAGTAGTTAGATTTACAATGTTCTTAAAGGTTGGTGCAGGTTTTTCAAGGTTGTCAGCTGATCCATTCCCAAATGACGATCTTAACCGTAGAACGCTCAGGAAAATAAGATGAGCGTTCGTCTTATTCATCTACAAGTCCTATCTTATCCTATCTTATTCATGAGCGTTCCTATCTACAAGTCATTGTTGTAAATTGGTTGTTCAGTTTATTCCAGAAAATTACTTGGCTAACTTGTTTTTACTCAACTCGTTTGTTGTCGAAGTAAGTTGAAAAAGGTTATTGTAAGAAATAGCCTAACTATTTTGCGTTTCTAATACCTTGACTCTCTTGCGTTCCGGGTAAAATTAATTTTAACCAGGTAAATTCAGGTTTGTAAAAAAAAGGAAATGTATATAACGTATTTTTTTATACTAAAACCCAATCCCCCTTTATAATCCTTAAATTAGTGAAACTATATTTTCGAAACAACTTGATGCAAGAGGGACTCATAAATATTATAAATTTTAGATGTCACTATCCCATGTTACATATACAGAATAGATATAAGTCTAGAAACGGTTTGATTTCTCCGCTTTTAACAAATTTAAAAAATCTGACGTCTCATTTAAAAGGATCTTTATTTTGTACAATTTGGTAAATTTGGTATTTGAAACCGTGATAAAATCAGCTGTTTTTCAATATACTAGCCCAATTTTAAAATGTCAACTGAAACTGTATTTTTAATTATGTTTAAGGATTTTACATAAATAGTTTTAGGACTTTTTTATTCTTTCATTTATTTGTTTTTACAAACCCAAATCGTTTTAGAGTCAATTAAATTAGAAATCACATTGTTATATTTGTTTTTAAACAATCTAGAAAAAATTTAAAGGTAAAGAAGGAGTCAAAGGTAAAGCATTTACTTTCATTTAAAAGATACTTTAAAACTTTTTTTATCAAGTTACACCATAATAATTACCAATTTGTACAAACGGTTCTATTTCAACGGCCTCAATTATTGCGTTTTCAACCGGTCATTTGTAATAAACATGTTCTTTTAATAATTACTGTGTTGTCTATTTATTGATTAGTGAAGGTTGTTTATAAAATAAATGAGATATATCCAAAATAAAAATAAACTTTCTATAAAGATATGTCCGAAAAATGCTCTTTTACCGAAATCAATGTCGTTGTTCTTTTACTAAATAATTTAGACTTTCAGGATGGCATAATCGGTTATAAAGAGTGACTATTATATTTATTTAGAACCATGTAAATAACTCTTGAACTATATCCACACATTATAATAAAACACCTAGCATAAATAGACCTATAATGATAAACGATCTAACCTAAATTATTTATATTCTTTCAAATACAGTAACAAAGCACAGGGGTTCATATAGTTAATAATATTTTAATTATAGAAATAAATGGCTTCAATACTGTTCCTCGTTCAGTGTGTTCTTGATCTGCGTCACTATTCGATTAATTGAATGACCGATCTTAATTAATCGAAGATGCTTGGGTCGATCGATCTAGATGCTCTTAGCCTGTAGTCTAGCTTAAACGAAAATGGAGACAGGTTGTGTTGCACAGTGCTGTTTAAATGTACTGTAAAGGATTAATTAATTAGCATATTTTCTGGCTAATTGTGTCCATGCAAGCTGTCCGTAAATCCGCAGCCGTTTGGTAAGACATGTACAGCCCATACATTGAAATTTTGGTTTAATTAGTTTAACGGAGTTTAGCCGACTCTAATCATATTTATGCCTATTAGCAACATTTCTAGTCTAGTGAACCACGTTAATTAATGACTATAGTTTAATAAGTCATATATAGCATATTATTAAAGTTTTTCCTGTAATTTACGCGAAAATGTCAGCATTCGTCAGAATCACCTTTACCCTTCAGAATCACCTTTACCCTTTCCACCTGTCCAGTGTCGAAGTAGGAAAAAACCTTGGAGTTTGGTGAACGAAGTAGCTCTATAGATTAATAAACAATAGTTAGTCAAGCAGGTTCTCTTTGTGTAAATGTTAAGATCGGTAAAATTAAAAGTGCCTTTTGAAAGATTCGTAGGGCTGAAGTTACATTATGTGGTCCTCCAGTGTCTGCACTTCACAATATTATTATTAACAAAATAGAGACGGCCGTTTTAAAAACTCAGCAATTTTTAGGTATATTTTGCTGTTTCTCTTGTTTTATTACAAAAACATATACAACTTTATTACACATTATTCAAATACTAAAATATTTATTTTTTTGCAAGATAAATCATATAATAGCACAAAAGTGTTTAAACAAGTTAATTTTAAAAAGTAAAAAAAATTAAAATCAGCGTGACTCTCGCTTGTTAGTAAAACTTCTTGGGTTTTATAAACACTGATTTTATGCATTTCTCTCTTTGCATTGGTTTACGATTACATTATTTTTTATTTCAGGATTAGAAGATGGTATGTGGAATTTAATTGAAGAACATCTCTCTTGTTTAAATTAAATATTATTTCGTAATAATCGATTTCTATTAATTCGTAACCTAGGAAATAAATAAATGAGATAATTTAAAATATTTTGGATCTAAATAATTTATTTATATTGGTATATGATTAACATGGATTGTCTTTTGTTTTGTTTTTGTATTTTAATATTGTTCAGATATTTGAGTAAAATATTAAATTGTATTCATTGTACATGTACTATGTTGAAAAATCCTCACGGCATGGACACAGTCAGAAATAGTTTTTTTGTAATCCTAAGTAGTTTCTTTTGAAGAACGACGTAAACAAAAAGAGTTTAATCATGGTTTAATACAATAAACGTATATCAGCTGATTTCGTCCATTAGCTTTAATAAACAACGATCCATGCAACAATTACTTTCCTCCTTTAGCTTTAATACTTCAAAGAAAAATAAACACATATTAAAATCTGTTCTGCTAATGTACAGTATAAAAAGCAAGCTCCTACTATAGTCGAATTAAAGCCAGAAACGTATTGGACTGCAGTTGTAGTGGGAGGCTCTTCGGGAACGATCGGATATTTTCGGCAGTGGTGTTGCCAAGTCGTGCAGAATAGACACGGCACTAATGAGAGTGAGAAAGGCAGCCAGATAAATTTAACACCGCTGTCAGGGTTATCATGGCAACTGCCCGGTGGTTATTGGCCGAACGCAGAGCCTAAAACTCCCACCGTAACGGTCGAACCTTCCCCAATACGTTTCTGGTTTTAATTCGACTATAGTTCCTTGTGTTACGTACTAACCCAGTAGCCTACATACGGCGCATGCGCGTAAACTGTATATGACGTATGTGACGGAGAGAGTATACATTATTCTCCCCCTCTTTATTACCGACTGCCTTTTGAAGTCGGAGAAGATGAACTGTTTCAATTCTCGCCTCGAACAGAACAACTCATTTTACCAGGCTATTGATAATGATATTTATACTCACAGTACGCACTGTGCATGCTTGTAGAGTGCATATCACGCATTTAACAGAGAGAGTATACACGAATTACCTACTCTTTACTTTCAACTATACCGGTTGAAGTCCGAAAAGGGGAAGTTTCGTATAATCCATGCCAATTTTCACTACCGCGCGTAAGTTTTATTATAAAAATGCTATGACTTTATTGTTCTTGCGTTAATAAAGTAATACTGTGTTACTTTGCAAAATGACGGCTCCAACATGGAATTAATATTTATGTGTTGAAGATATAAAAACGAAAATTATAATATTGGCACCTATATACGTTTATTGTGTAAAGAAATGTAGGCTCTAGTACTTTGTTATTAAAATTACGTCCTCGTAGTGACATTTTCTTCACTTTTTAACAAGAAAATTAAAGTAAAGTGCTACACAGTTAAATGCATCCGCGAAAGTAACACAATTCCACCGCTAATGTCAAAAGTTTTGACACATTAAATAATGAAAGTACTCTTTCTAAAACACATTCAATGTAAGCACCCTATATCTTGAAACTGTTAACTTGCATACTATTATGTTACAGACGCCTTACTTTGTAACTCCGGAGAAAGTAAACATAAAATTTCAAGAAAATATAAATAACATTATTTTTAATCCTTTTAGTCCTGTTATTATCGAATTTCCGTAGGAAGGATGAGCTATTGCAATGACTCTTAAGTTGAGTCCTAAGGTCAGGAATGGTGAATGAGCATGGATTTCTGGTGTCATTAAAAATTGTATATAATATATAAAACATTTAAGTCCGGAAATTTAATTCCAAATTGGTTCAAATTTGGTATACACGTTAGTTGTTTAAGTCGCACTGTAAATAAAATCCAACAACTGGAAGTCATTTGTTTTGATTTTTCATGCTAGAATGATATTTTTTTGCTAAACATTATGTATATTATATTATTCTGCACATTTATTCTTCCACTACTAAATTGCCCGTCTGATTCTCCTAAAATCGAACAAAACGGAAATATCATAACATTACCCTAAACCTACAATTAAAGGCAAGATTATCCGCTGTGAGCGTAGCGAAGCAGTTCAAACGTCAAGGTGCAAAATCAGAATGAACAGTCCATATTCCGAGGCAACATGGTCTAGGTGCAAATTCGCAAAGTGACTGTTTCCGCTTCGAGCGAAACGAAACATCGCGTGAGCCAGGGTTGAAGGCTGAATTCAGTGCTTTCGTGAATAGACCAATTTCCCAAATAGTTTAAACCCTAAAACATATAAATTTAAGTTTGGAAATTCGATCAAATCACGTCAGCGGTTTAGTTGCGTGTTAGAATTATTTTCGAGTTAGATTTTTGCTCGCTCTGTTCACACAATTGTAAACGGAATTTTTAACATATTTTTACGAAACTAAAATTACTATTAATAAAACACAAAAAATAAACCTAATAAGGAATTAATTTAATAATTTGTAGAATATATTTGTTAAAGGTACCCGAAATGTAAGAAAATTTAAAAAATGTACCAAAATATTCATCATAATAGGCCTTTTATCATGTATAACTAACGTTGCTCTATTATTTTTAATAGATTCTTAATTAAATTCAAAATACGAATCATTTTATGTGACTGTCAATGTGACTTCCAATGCCATGATATTTTTCGTGACAACGAATTTAATGTATATTGTTTTTTGCCGCATTGTCATATTTTATTTTGGGTAAATGCACCAATAATGGTATTTTTGGTAGGGGCAAAATCTAATCAATATTTAGGTTAATTTTTAATTTTTAAAATTTTATATAATGTTATAACCTTCAAACATATGAGTTATGAAGCCTACATCATATAACTACAATAAATGTATTTACTTTCTCTATGCTCTTCCATTTGTTTTTACTTACTTGCAAAACGTAAAGTTCTGGTTTTTTAAAGTAGAATTGGAATGATGAATACAGCTATGGCTATACTTGTACTATCAGATCAGATCAGAGCAGAGCGGAGCCGAATTTTTCCGGAGGCATTTTTTCTGTGTATTTAAATAGGGAGTGGATAAATCTACAAGAGCAGAGCCGATCCGCGCAGAGCGAATTTTTTTCCATGCTCTGAGAGCATACCGGAACGGGTTGGCTCGGCTCCGCTCTGCGCGGATCTGATAGATATAACCACCCCTCCCGATCGATCCCGATCAGAAAGAACGTTCGGTCTCTTTCGGCAACAATCGGGAAAATTCGTGATGAAAAAAGGTGATGAATTTCTCCAAATGACTGGAAAAATCAAGTAAATATTCATATAACATGGTAAATTCATATCAAAGGCAGTGACATTTTAAAAAACTAGTTAATTCTTTTAAATAAAATAATTTTTGTATACAAAGTTTTTTTACTACATTACAATTTTAAACTCAAATACAAAATAGCCTAGGTTCGTACTTATGAAACACAAATGTAAAAAGTGTACCCTGAACTTTCAAATGTAGTGCAAAAGCTAACCATAACCAGCCTACCCTAACTTATCTGCCTATCAGTATGTATATCTTAAAAAAAGACATTTTATGAAACTGGCTTTGTTGAAAATGTATCTTTATTTATAATTGAATGACTCAAATTTAAAAACAATCATACAAAAAATAACAGTGATACAGTAAAATAATATGTATCAGACTTTTTATATATCTCATAGTTTTAATAAATTAGATATAACAAAGCATCAAACGCAGTAATATACTTTTATATGCAGGTTACTTGAAGCTGTTAAAAATTTACCAAAGGACTCGGTTGTTACAAGCTACAAAACAATATTGACTCTTTGATGTTCTAGTAGAATCTAAAACTTCATATTTCTAAGTCTTTATAAATGTCATCCCCAAGAAACAGTGATAATTTTAACCCTGGTTTTTATTATGAAATTGGTAATACTTCATTGACATATGTAATACTGGACTAATCGCAACATACGCAAGATTCGTTTTATTCTTTGTTTTTAATTACGTTGTTTCAACTGACAAAAACAACTAGGCCTACAACTTATTTATTATAATGATTTTCGAAATTTTATTATTAGCCTATGCAAAATTTAAGTTTAACAATATTTTTTCTATTTACTTGTCGCTTTTGATTGATAGGATGTGTCGCTGTTTTTCTTTGTTTTCTTTCCTTATCCAACACAATCATCAAAAATTCTTTGTCTGTGCCCGAGCTAGACGAAGAGCACTGTTCTTTCATGATGATTTTGCAATTCACGGTAGTTGTTACAGTAACAGCAAATCCAGACTAACTGATGGTGAAGTGGAATGCGCGCGCATCCTTCCGACATGTCGGAACGGTGCGGTTCTGATAGATTTAGCCACTACATAGGAATTCCGCGACGGACCGGGTCGGCTCTGCTCTGCTCTGATCGTATAAGTATAGCCGTAGCTTAAGCCATAATATGACCTACACTCCGTTCAGGGAGAATCTGCAGTACCGCTTCGCCTTCAGTCTCTGTGGGGCGGGCAAAGGGCTAATTTGAGTGTCCGTGTTCTATTTAAGGGTAAATATTTACAAAACCAATTATGTAAACAAAATGTGTAAAAATGTTTGACCAATCACCCTTGAATACTGAATATTAATATTGTCAATATTAGTACAATACTAATATTTTGGACTCTTGAATCATACGAAATATGTACAAAAAATTTACTCAGACTGGCAGCACGACAATGAGCTACCGCATCTCCAAACTGCATGTGGTTGGATAATTGGACAGCAATAAATCCGTCAGTCGGGAGGCTCGTATTGGATGGGATAAAGTCGCACGTCTCACTTCCACTGCATGCATTACTGGACGGCGTATAAGTTTAAATCCAAAAAATGTTCAGCTTTAACCCTGCAACTGTCCATGTTAATTTTTTTCAACAAAGTTCCGTTTTTTGTGTTTTGCAAGCATCTTTTCAAAAATTCGCCAAAAATAGTAAATGAACCCCAATCCAAATGTGTTCTGTAGCTTTTTTTTAGATAAAGGTTCAAAGAATTCATATATGCCAGTAAAAAAATTGTTCATGTAAAGTTGTAAAAGTTATTAGCTCATGAAACAAAAAATGTTCAGTAACGGAAGAAAAAGTTTAAACTTTAGGCGTACATAACAAGTAGTAAAAATTTTTTGTAACTTTTTCGTAAGTTTAAAAAAGTTTCGTAATTTAGTTATAAATATAACTGTATAAAAACATTTATCTATTTCAAATTTCTTATTTTGAAAACACCAGTTTTTATGTTCCAAATACACGATTGTTAACAAAACTTGGCCTAGTTGTAACGTAATTTTCTAATATATGCTTTGCCCAAAAATGAAATATTATTATAACAAAGTGTAGAGAATAAATCAAAGAATTGAACTGTATACTTGTATATTACCATATAATAAAAGTGTTTTACTTAAAATCAACTGAATTACAAAAGTGAGACGAAGCAAACGAAATCTCGTGCGGACAAAGGAAATTCAAAATATGACCGTTGAAGACAATGGAAAAAGCTTTGTTTTGCAATCTCAAGCGGTAGTATGAATTCTGCGCAAATATGAAATTTCAACTGCTGTTTGAATAACACCTAACCAGTCAATTTTAGTTTGCTTTATACCAAACGAAAGATTGAACTTTGGTCTATAAATAGATATAAAAAAGTCTATTGAAATAATTCGAATTATAAGAGATATCTCGAACGCAAAATGTGGTGTTTTATTGGTTGAAATCTGACCAATTGCAAGGGTATACAAAACGCGCCACAACTTTTGAACTATTTTTCCGATTTTTGATTGGATGGAAGTTTCAGATAGGTAACATTGTGATGAATCCTTCAGTGTACAGATATAACTCAGAAAAATACCGGGCGGACTGTATTGAGTGACATAGAAACTGGAATTAAAGGTAGTTTCGGCGCATTAAAATTCACGCGACATTGGCTTTTAGAAAACTCAAAAACTGCAACGATGATTACGTGTGTAAATATACGTTTTAGAAAAAACTTGTAAATACAAAAATTAAAGTTTGAAACATTTACTTTCCAACGGTCTTTGTTTTATTAAGATTGGATGACTTTTAGTGGGTGAAATAGTCAATACAAGTTGATACTCAATTCAGAAGCGTTACGTGGCCCGTCGCGGGATGATGAGTGCTCAATTGAATCCCATAACACTTAGAGGGTTAAAGCCCTTCAATTAGGTATCAAACTTGACCTTGGTTATGATTTTACATACATACTTTTTAATTTTTCCATACGTTTTTAATGTAGATTAAATTTTCAAAAGCTGGATATTGGTGAACAATTTAATACATAAACTGTTTATTGATAGTTAGATAAAACCAAAAATCCAAAATTGTGTATGTTTAGAGCTGTTATTTTAAAACGGTAGCAGTTATGTTAAAACTGTTTTCTTTAAGATAGTTAATTTAGATAAATTTAAAATTATTTAACTATCAACATAATATGTGTACTTCTGAAAATCCTTCAAAAACTAACACCAATCTCATATGTACACCTTTGGAGCTCTAGAATGACATTTGATTAAAATATACTGTCCTTAAATTATTAAGGTATAAATTAGTTTGTTAGCAGTAGAATAGTGTCAAAATCGAAGAGTTGTTACGTTGTTTCAAATGCACAGGTTGCAATCAATTTAATAATTGTTTTTGTTTATTTTCAGCCTATCAGAATTATGAAAGTAACAAAATAATAATAACAATAAATAATAATAAATACTACATAAAAAATAAAATAAAAATATAGAAAATCATTCAAAATAAAATTTAAACACTTATTACCACTATACTGGTATGCACTTATATGACTTATTAAATAAAATAAAAATTATTAACTATTCTGTCACAATAGTATTTATTTAAAACATTTAGCCTGCTAAGCCTGTTTTGAAACTACTCTCATTAACAAATAATCATAAATATTACTTATTAAACCTCTTGGGTTAGAAAAAAACGGACTGTGAAAACTTATAACATATAAAATTAACAACATAAGAATAATGACAAAAATTAGCAAAAAATTGGAGTCATTTTAAAACGTAGACAAAAATTTGTATGAAAAATATAAAAACGAACCCTACAGATATATTAAAAACAGAAATATTTTCTTTAAAAGAAAATTCCAAATAACAGTCACCAAAAGCAAACACACCCTCACATACATTCACATTCGATAGTTCACATGTTAAGTTGAAGTATTAAAAAAGAGCGTTGTATCGTAAATATATGTCTTAATATACCTCTGAAAACTTTTTTATAAATTTGATCGAACAGAGTAAGCGGAGTTAACCTTGAGAAGGCTAGCTCTTTGCTGTAGTCTTAGTAAGACACTCGAGCTCGACGAAAATATCACTTTACTTGTTTACCAATGGAGATATTATTTTTAAATTTCCATAACTATTCCATAGATAGACAAAACTCGATTCGAAGTTCAAGTAATTGGAATGTAAATTTTGCTATTTGTCTTGTTTATAAACAAATAGGCAAAAAAATTGGGTGTGCACTGTGCATATGACCACACAATAGAAGTGAAAACTTCTATGTGAATTTTACAGCATGTAAAATGAATATTGATTAACACTGGATGTTATTAATATTTTATTTCCTGGTTATAAATAAATAAAATAATTAAAATTATTTTAAAATTTTTAGTTCGGTTTGCTTTTAAAGCGTATTTTTTTCGTTTTTAAAATATTATTTGTTTTCTTATTTTTTAGTCTAGGGACCATGATCAGTGCTCACTTAATACACCCAACAAAATTAATGAGTTCCCGAAGTTTCTGTATATCGTCGTGAATCACCCTGTAAATAAAGTTTTTAATGACACCCGAAAACGTGTTCTGGGGACCATGATACTGAAACTAAAAACTGAAACTATTTTGCAACTAAAAATGTTATATGGAAAATATTTTTAAATTCAAATTCCACATAAGTCTTATTTTAGATGTAGGGGTGGTTTTTATGGAAATTGTAAATGTAAAAATAGGTTCGAGTGTCGACTTAGTTTTTCCGTTTCACGATGGCGACTGATAAATACCCTTTCAAAAAATGCTAGTCAATCACAGTTCCGAATTAAAAAATTATGACTTTTTGATAAATATGTAAAAAAAAGTAATGCAAATAAAAGTTTAAATAAATATTAAAAATTAATATTTGTAACATGGTAAACAGCTAATCAATTTTAAAACTATAGATAAAATACGTTTATAAACTTGTAGGACCCTTTTGTTTGACTAATCTGTAGCTTAAAAAGTTACTTCTAGTCGTAAGTTTGTGTAACGTGAATGTAACCAAAGCTATGCAAACTTTCAATACTCTTCTATTTCCACAGTAAAGGTTATTCTTATGCAATTTATAAAAAATCTCATTTTTAATATCCTTTGACAAAGAAGTTACAAAGAAACAAATTAAATGAGAACTTGCAGATATTACTTTAGAAGTTTCAACTTTCGCCCCGAAGGCAGAAACTTTTGCAAAGAAAGTTGTCCTGGCAGAATGGTGGTAATACAAAAAAAAAAAAAACTTTACTTGGGTTATTCTTTATTCATTTTCTAAATTATTTCTTATATTATTTATAAACGTTGGTGAATGTTGAATTAGTGAAATGTGTTTATTAAACCTATTCAGTTGTGTTACAGAAATTCTATAATTTCGTTATTCACAGAATATTTCAAAACTCTGCACCATTACTGCCAGGTAATGATTGAACAAGGGCAGTTTATAATAACAATACTAAATGTACAAAAGTCTCTATTTCTTCATTCTGCTGCCATTTTGTTTTAATATTTTTTATGAAGTTTTATAAATAATAATTTTAATAATCTTAAAGGCCAAACTCAAAAGATTAATACAATTTTTCAAAACACAAGAACCGAATTTTAAAGTATATATTTTCCGAAGAAATCTTGTTTTATGACAAACATAAATAGTTTTCCGATTTTTCTGTCAGTTAAACAATAGCAAAGTGATGGACAACAAAAATTGTATCTTTTGAAATGTCAAAATTGATCTCAAAACAATTGTATGATGAATGTTGTAAAGTTTGATTTTGAAGATATTCTATAAATTATGATCAAAGCAACATCCCTCTATTTATACACACTAGTCCCCACCAACGATGTTTAATGTTATTGTTACGCCTTAATGTATGTTACTGGTTTGATATTTGGATTGGTAGTTTGAGCTATGATGAGTTGCCGTTAGATTACATTAATATCGGGTGAACTTCTCCTTGAAGGAAGTATATATAGTGCCAGTCAGCGTGAAGCGTCACTTGAGCATGCGCTATAATGTATCTCCCTCTGCTACTCGACTGTGAGTCTTCAGTACAGTCACCGCCAAAAGATGTTGATAGACAATCAACCCGACTTCAGAGCATATATGAGTTAGATAGGCAGGCAGCAGACAAACGCGTTGATCGGTGCTGTGACTGTACTCCGCCGCGAGAGGGGAAATGTTCTCGAGACTAGTGGGAGCCGGCGTAGGAGACTTGCATACTCCCCTCTTCGCGCTACATGCTGATTCGCGCTATCTTTTTTTTTACTGATTTTCCCCACTAAGTACGTGTTATCTTCGTTCCCTCTCCACCTGTGCTCAAGCATCCGACAATCAAATCCAATAGATTTGGTCACCGTCCAAGACTCCCACTGTTGCTAGATGTTTCATGAACTGGCCATGTGTTAAAGCTATTATGATATATTGCCAATTTAACTTGTCTAGGATTGGTTCCCTGATAATAAAGCGTTTGCTTTGTGCGTTTACGGGAGTTTTGAACCATCTCTGGTGTAGTTCTTCCCTAACATATTTATTGGTGAAGGGTATCAAGGGTGTAGATGGTCCTTTCTTTACGATTGTGTTTGGCATCTCATTCCCTTGCTTTCTACGGTGTACTGTCACCCAACTCAATTTCACCATGTTTCTTTATGGAGAGTTATAATAGACAATAAATACTTCACCAGTTTGGGTGTGATTTGCATTGAGTCCAGCGCATTAAGATCTGTTTTACTGTCAGAGATAATTAATTATGATTTGTTGATTTATATAGCGTTTTAACAATCCAAAGTGGGCACTGGCAATTGCTAAGATTTCTTTTATAATCAGTTGAAAGACTGGGCAGCACACCCCAAGGCTTACATTGATGTCTGTCCCTTGTGACGATTTTATACATCATAACCTGAGTTCCTGCCCATCAAAGGCCCGTTTGTGTAACAGACAAATATTCCTTTGTTATTACCTAGTTTGTTATTTCTCGGTTTAAGACAAACAGATTAAGATTTCCAGATTACTAAAAAGTCTGTACTGAAGACATACTCAGTTTGCATAGAACCCGACACCACCTCTAAGACCGAGTTTTAAGTACGGTGTTTACTATGCCGGAATGTTCTGTTCCAGCCATGTCCTTCCACCATTCGTTTGCACTAGTCATACTTTTACAGCGTGTAGTTGTCGTCACCGGTAGTAAAATAATCAAATCTATAGTTGCTATAGGATTGCTTCATAAAGCTACATTTTAGCGGAAGCATACAAGCAGTCGTAGAATTGTCAATTTGTATCAGATTGGCATGATTATGTTTTGTCGTAATTAAAATAATTGGTAAACATTTTGAAATAGTTATCAGTACAGAACCCTTTTTTGACTATCTACTTTGACCCTTTGTCAAAGATATGACCCTACTTAGTCGTTAAAAATTATACATTTCACCCTACCCATAAATTGTCGAGCCCGCGCATCTAAAATACGAACAAAATTTGTATTTGCCAAAGGTGAATATTTTCAAAAAGAAACCATTGGACACATTGGTAATTTGGTATTTTACTAACTAAAACACCTCCGGTTTTCGTACTTTTTTCTGATATTGTTGGATCATCAGAACCCATAATTGTATGACATACGTCCACACTGGTTTCAACATTTGCTTATAAAACAAGATTTCGTGTTCAATCGACAGTCCGGAGTTACGTCGGAGCTGCAAATGTTCAGCTTCTCTTTTTTCTTGTTTGCATTATCCTTCCAATTTGGATTTATATCCAGGGTTGTACCCAAATATTTAGCAGTATAAATGTAGTTTTTTAACTACTTTGTTCATAGGTTTTTGCAACTTAATCCTGGAGTGTGTTTTAGTACATGTAAAAATAACACTTTTTATGGAAATTGGGATTATAAGTGGTTTATTTTAAAATATAGCAGGAAATTAGTTTTTTATATATATTTTGATTTACTAACTGCAACATCTGCTTTTTGAAAAAATAATTATTGGATTAAATTTATAATTTTCGTCAAACTATCTTATAAACTGATATATAGATAAAAATTACTTTTTATTGAAAAAAGTTGATATTTAGAGATCCGAAATTGTTTGCGAGAAATTGTTTATTTATTTTATTATTATATATTTTTTTTTTTGTATCTTGGTCCACAAAAATCGTTTCCATGTGTAGCAGCTTATTTATAGGACTTTATGTTTATTAAATTGTATTTGTTGTCATAGCAACTAAAACAAAACAAAATTAGAAAACTTAAAATGAAAAATGTTTCGTCATATTTTTATTCGCTAAAATTTAAATTTATAAAACATGAATGGTCCAATTTATGTTAGTCACACAAATCTATCAGTGAAAAGGTTTATTAATTTTTGAGCATCCCGAACATCTGAACAAACAACAAAGTTGACCTCTTTACGAAATAAATATAAATGTACTTCTAGTAATTATTACTAACGGACCGTAAACCACTAGTCTAGTGCAACTGTATTGCAATGTAGAATAGATTTATAACAACAAAAGAGAAGAATTTCCTCGCAATTCAACAGTCCGACAAATCTTGTCACCAGAGATTTTGCCTGAAGCATTTCATATTTCCAATAATATTTACAGAAGTTTTCCTTTCAAAAATGACACAATAGATCGCAATGCTAGCAAATGATGTGGTAAATTGAAATGTCCTTTTCTATTCAAAATGAGAACCGTGGGACTCTTGTCGACTTGAAATCTCTACAAACAACGCTTTCGACGAACCAGACTGATTTCCAAACCTTTCTTAAAATTTTATTCAGCCGTAAGTATTTACAATTAAACCATATTATCGAAAAGAAATATTATAATTTTGTTGTCATGATGTAACTCAGAAACTACTTACTAGATTTAAATCAAACCTTTGCTGTTCCAAGCATTGTCGTACACAGCTGACACGCCGTTGTGGAAACATTAAAATTGTACTGAACAGCGAGAGAGAGAGAGAGAGAGAGGGGGGGAGAGAGAGAGGGAGAGAGGGAGAGAGAGAGAGAGAGCAACATTAAAGTTAACTAATTATTTAAATAATCGTAATAATGTTGACAAAAGTATGAAAAATAATTGTCAATATCCTTAAAACAACAAATATGACATTAACAGGAAGAACAAAAGGAAACCTAAAGATAACGAATATATCTATCTGAATTGACTTTTCTCTGGGTTACTTATGACGCACACCATCACGTCAAAACGTATATACACAAGTAAAGGTTCTCATTATCAAAGAAAAAGAAAGAAATAATTAGATCAAGACGCTGTACTGCTGACTTGAGTTCAGTGAAATAAAAATTACAGTATTTGGAAAATGTATTACAACGGGCAGAGCCGTTGTAGGGGCTTGATACAGCGAAATGTGTAAGTTATTATAAAATTCGACTTTTTTATTGCTGGGCATCGGTTTCTGGACGTATGCAGTGCAAAGTAAAACAAGATCAAGTGAGACAGTGGTTATCTACCAGGATCACGTTAGTGAAGGAAAACTGGTCGGAGTGTCTTAAGAATCAACCTATGTAACAAATTTGGACCAAATAGAGGGTAAAATGCGACCTTAAGAGTTTAACAACTAAAATAAATCTTAATATATTTTTGCATTGACATCCCTAACCAACCATAATCGGTACTCATGGACCACTCCCAACCATAGGTCTCACAATAATAGTCACTGTATTAGCTCATATATCCGAAAACTCCTGCTCAGTACATTAAAATATGATGTTTGATATTTAAAAAAATAAATACATTAAATTATTTGATAACATTTGTACTTTGATATCTAACTTGATCTACTTTAGTATTTGAAAATTTGGATAAGTGATTTTTATTCCCTCGAAAGGAAATGTTTTTAACTTTTGTAAACTTATGGAGAAGTTCCAAAGTTGGTAATTGTTATTTAATTTACTTTCCTTTTCTCTTAATTTTTTTACAAGAAAAGGGTGATATAAAATTCGTTTTCTTGCTGACATTTTTAAATATGGCAAAACTTTGAATACACATAATACATGTATTCAGGGTATCTATTTTAAATGGGCCACCATTGATGGTATGTTGTAAACTATAAATCAGACAGCAAACTTTAAACAATGAACTTTTGTTTTTTTGTTTTTTGTGATATTGACTTGTAGTTAAAATATTTAAAAATACCAGACGTTTTAAAATATATCTGTCAACTTACAAATAATGTCTCATTTAAATAAACACATTTTATAAGGATTTTATACATTACAAGACATTTTTAAGACTTTTTGCTGACTAACCATTTAAAATTTGGTAGGGTATAAAGTTTTTAAAATGTTGAAGGTCTGTTTGTATACCGTTTTGGACTGGAATAAACTCTCTTAACACAAATAGAGCACTGTTTAGAAAACCCAATATCTTTTTGAAAAAAGAAAATCGTTTTTTTAGTTTTGTAAAACAGTAAAGACAAATTATAAAGAAAAATATCAATTTGTCACAAATTAAAAACTAAATGGATAAGATGGCATTCATTATCAGCTGTTGATTCTCATTGTTGTAAATCGTTGTTTACAAAAAACCCTTTGTTACATAATCTTACATATTGAAGAGAGGTTTATAATTTGTGGATCACGAAGCCGTACCACTGACGTGAGTTGAAAAAATTCTAAATTTCAGTTTATTATAAGTTTTATTCTTTCAACTTGATATTTTGAAAATTTGTCTAGGTATAAAGTAGAATTCTTTAGCCCTTGTTGTCCTCGGATTATGGACTGCACTTTACGAGTTCCCACCTCGACCTTCGTATATGGACTGCTGTGTTTCGCTCGAATCGGAAATCTCGCCTTAAATAGTGCTTTTATGGTATTTTAGGTTTTGATCAACTTTGGGAAACCAGATGGGCTGTAAGGTCGTGAAAAAAGCAGAAACAAAACATGCAGAATCTCCTATATATATATTTTTTATCTACAACCCCCAATAAGTTTCATTCTAGTACGAACAGTCTCAAAAAAACTTAACTTTCAATAAAAAAATGTGCTTTCGGTAGTTGTTTATTTTGGCTAACAAAATTACTTCGAAGTACTTAAACCAATGTGAATATCGAACTTCTACCAAATATTACTTAAAATGCTGCTGTTAGATTACGAACACATACATACCTATATATATAAAATTTACTTAATGAAAATGGTTAGTTTAAAAAATGTATTATTCCTCTAAATTTTAAACTTTCAGTCGTATAAAAAAAAGGAAGCCGTCCTGGGACTGCTGACAGAATTGAAAACTCATTGACATAAAACATTGGTTCTATTGGTTTACCTTAAAAAATTCATTATTTCATTATCATAAAAAAATTAACATACATAAAATTGTCTATAATCAGATATATACTGAACCAGCACAGGTTCTAGAAAGGTTTGTACCTTGATAACACCTGCAATTATACACAAAACATGATATTTTACAATAAACGGTTCCAGATAACTAAGACATACTTTCTCCCAGTTGAAACTTTATACCTTCCCAAGAGTAGCATAGGAGGTGGTTATTTAGAATTGCAAAAGTAGGGCATACCATGGAAAATGTTACATTCATGTAACACATATCCATATTAAATTATTATATTATAATATTATTATTATTATTAAAACTATTCGATCAATTTCTAAAAAATTTGCACCAAACATGTTAATTAGGCCTGTATATATGCACGAAAAAAGGATTTGAAAATTTTTGAAAAACAACCCCTCGTTTTCCTAAAACCCCCAAATATCAGTTATTATTATTATTATTATTACCTAAACTAGAATTTTTAGAAAGATGCGGGTTATTGTATATGGTAGGGTACAGTAAGGGCTACAAATAAGCCAAATTTTATCAAAATCATTAGAGCCGTTTTAGAGAAATTTACATTTTTCTCGTTTTTTGGCCATTTTTGGGGGGTAAAACCTCTTAGTCTGGAGATATTACAGAACTACACCTACATACCAAATTTTATCAAAATCGGACTGTTGGTATGGTCTCCAGCTCTGTACACATCCTAACAGACACAGACACATGGGCAGACATCACAAAAAAAACACTTTTTTTGGGTTCAGGGGGCACTAAAACAGATACTTTCTCTAAAAATTTTGTTGGGGTTCAGGGAGCACCAAAACAGATAATTCCACTAAAATTTAAAATTCGAAAATTTGGACAAAAACAATACTTTCCTCCATATAGTACGTATAGGGGGGAGAAAGTAAAAATGAGTACATATATTTATTGAAAAAGATTTATTCAATGTGCATATCTCACGATCAACATCAACTAGGTGGGATATCCAAAACACATTTTTTAATAACATTTATTAGGTTTATTTAAATTAACATTTTATGGTTTTTAATTTATTTTTAAAATTTATTTCATACTTAAAAAGACATTTGTATAGGGCGGCCATAATACAGGATGGCTGGTAAAAGTGTCGAAAATTTGTTGGTGATACACTACGTATTACTAGTGACAATATAGTGCA
Organism: Philaenus spumarius; assembly: GCA_018207615.1. Taxonomy (NCBI): domain Eukaryota; kingdom Metazoa; phylum Arthropoda; class Insecta; order Hemiptera; family Aphrophoridae; genus Philaenus; species Philaenus spumarius. Next base: position 84,791 of record JAGFPH010001484.1, on the reverse strand, counting down.
TGTTTAATTTGGTTTATTACTATTTTCCTAGATTAATAAATATTCATTACTCCTGCAAGTAAAACTG
>JAGFPH010001484.1:37989-66704 GCA_018207615.1 Philaenus spumarius | reverse complement strand
ATTAAACACAAACAAATTTCACATACACAAAATCGCAAAAAAATATATTATCTCTTAAAAAACGTGCTTCCAGTTTTTGGAATTTTTGTTGTTGTGTGTACCAAATTTGGACCAAGTTAGAAGTAAATGCGGCCATTATAGTGCATATATATATATATATAATTTTTTATAACACCCCAAAACGTGTTCTGGAGACCATGGTTGGTGCTCGTTGACAACTCTAGACCTTAGCTCATATCATAAGAGTCAACATATTATCTCATATTTCCTTTAGAAATTCGCTAAAACCGTGATAAAAATTGCTTAAAACTTCCGAATTATTGAAAGTAAAAAAGCTGTACTATTGAAACCTAACTTTGAAGTGAAACATAAACTAGTTTATATTAGTGTAAGTTTACAATTTTAAATCTTACTTCACATTAAATTTGTAAACAAACTTTACAATAACAGTACTTATCATGTAAAAGGTTAATGGAATCAATACACGTTAAACAGCTGTGACTTCAGTAAAATGGTCAAATAATGCTTTTTCTCTGTCTTGTTTAGAAGGTTATAAGGGTCCAAGCTTTTATATAGGCCAAACGGGCCGTCCTTCTATAAGAAGATTTAAGGAACATTTTCCAAAGGCCACACACGGTTTAAACCCTCTTAAATCTAATTTAGCCGAACATCTGGTAACCAACCTTCACGGCTTCAGCGACTTTACAACCAACATGAAAATCTTACAATTATGTAAAAAAGGCCGTTATATGGATTCAAGGGAGGAGTTTGCTATATACAGAGCCTCCAAAACTGAAAAAAATATTTGTTGAATGACAAGGTATCGTTCTATTCTAATATACTATTTGACACCATAATTGACTTAAAGAATAGTAAAAAGGCGGTTTCCTTTTGCCGACCGCAACACATCCATCCACCATCCCCCGCACAGCAGTTTAAAGTTAACTCAGTAGCTAGTTAACCAGCGCCTAGGCAACATGTTCGTAGTTCATGTCGTAATTTGTGTTTCGTGTACTGTGTTTTTGTGTATAACTAATTATTGAGTTTTCGACGACCTCACTAGTGAGAGAAAAGTGATTTTAAATGTGTATTTTTGTATGTGATATAAGTTACCTGAAGATATTTGCATGAGTAACGATTATAGTTTAAGCAAATTATGTATGCATTATTGATCACAAAAGCGGTGAAGAAGAGTGTTGACATAAATACAACGAAATCTCAGTATGATTTTATTTCATTGAAACATATTCTGATAAACACGTTCATATCCGTCTTTAGATTAATTGTATTAACAAACAAATATTTTATGTTAAAATCTTAACATATATGCTAATAAACAACGTTATAAAACTATTATAATGGACGGAAGTTTGGGAATTGCAACCAACAGGAAATTAATATATAATTCAAGGTACGACAAAGTTAAGCTGTTTACTTGCTAAATTACCAAGCCGCCATTTTCTGTTTGCCTTGAAAGTTAGGCTTCGTGTATAACACTTTGATTAATTCCTAATTACATATTGCTACGTTACAGGTTTTTAGTATTTCAAATTAAATGTACTTTTTATGTATGTATATCTTTACAGAACATTTTTGAAGTAAACATTTCTTCAGGCAATCCGAGCACTTTTTGGACGAGTTAAAATATACGAACTCGCGATACGAGCCTTAAAGTGAGCTATAAATTAAGAGGTTTTTGATTTCGTCGATGATTTCTTCTTTTTCGTTGTTTTACACACGTACCACAAGTTTAATTTAACAGCTGATGTAAAAAGAAGAAGAAATCGACAAATAAAATTCAAAGGATTAAACTTAGTAGATGTTTGGATTTAGTCACGTCACGTCACCGATGGCAAGGACATTGCACTTCCTAAATTAGTGAGTTGAGTTAAATTAGTGTTTTTTGGTGATACCTCTAAAAAGGACATATTATTGATTCTCATATTTTTAAATGTGTTCATTTGCTAACATACCTGTTATGGTAATGCATGTAAATTAAAGAAACGAGTCTTAGATACGTATAGGCTTAACGTAAAATTATTTTGTTTAACTTTTAACACAAATTAGAGGTTTTTATTTAATATTTAACAAAATATATTAAAATTACAATAAAGTAAACCATTATTTAAGATTTTCAGGAAATCTGTGTTGGTTTAGTACAATAGTTAAAACTTTAGAATATATTCAATCATGTTTATATTATTTTTATATTTTTTAGATTTCAATTTTAAATGTAAAAAGATAAAAATAATGATCAATTTTCGGAATAAACGAATATAACCAACAACTTACAATCTTGACAGTTTTTACTTCTGTTGGCAGTCCCATTATTGCCTTATTTTTTACATTTTATGACAATACGATGGGAATGGCAAAACAAAATTGTCCTGCAGAGCCCACAGTGTCCGTCTATATTGGGGATGTAAAGAGCGTTGTTCTTTACGCTAATGATTGTTCGATACGTTGGACTAACAATGGAATGGAAAATCAATGACAGCTTTGTATAATTGTCCGTTTACCGTAAACAACGGACAATCGTTTATATGTTAGAAGTCGATAACCAATTTAAAAAACAACAACTACTATTTATGTCTGTATTTACATAGAAAAAACCTATGTCTCACTGTCTAAAAAACCAGATATACTGGAAATATGTTCAAGACGTTTGGCCACGAGATTTAAGAGGATGTAACTGACAATGGCTAAAGTTGAATACATTTTTAATTTGAAAACGCAACGTCGTTTTTTTATAAATTTTAAACCAAACTACACTCACAAAAAGTAACCTTAAGGCAAATAGTTAAGTATAAAAGCGAAATTTTACAGTTTTTGTCGCATTTTTTTTACTTTTGTTTATTTTCAAATATAAGACATCATATACCCGTGATAAAACATGCAAACATAGTAACGAATAATCGCCTGAGGGACACTTGTGGTCTTGTAATATGACTAGAGGTAGAGATGTACTCTACCTGCAGCAATCTACACATCTTGGTTTGGCTCCTTCGGTGATTTCTCTTTTTTGCTATTATTTTTATATTACTTGTATTCTAATTTGCTTTTATGAATTGGTCTTTAATTAAACTTCTAAATGATTAGTAAGTATTAGTTTTCAACAAAAGATAGTATTTACGATAAAACCTTGTAATATTTATTGTTGCCACTATATTCTTGTTTAGAATATATTATTTTATCACCTTACATAAAGAGGCATAAAACCAAAAATAAAAGTATGTATGTGGACATATTACGTAAAATGTCGAGTGTGAGCATGAAAGTTTTGGGAGTGGCGACAGCAGCAGATACTCAATTCAATGTGGTAAGGTTCTTGCGGCCATAGGTTCGAATCCTAGAGTTTATCGTGTGTTATTCACTTTCCGTCCTTCATGTCCGTAAGGGTACAATGTACGATGTTAAACCATGGTAAATGTATGCCATCTAAAACCTACTGAACGACTGCATTTATTATTATTTTATTGTTTATCTTTACCGATATCCCTTAGAATCATATTTCTATATAAAGAGTGTTCATAAAGTCCCTTTAAAGCCAATCTTTTTTTTTTTACTGAAAATAAGTTTACGAAATGTTTACGTAATAATCTTATGTTGCGTAACAGTATACATTTCAGACATATCTGACCCTCTATCAATGTGTTCGATTTTAGGAAGGTGTGTTATCAATTTAAATGTAAATGGAGGTCATGTAATACACCATTGTAAAGCTTATTAAAAGAAACAAAGAATGGCGCAAACTAGAGCTTATTATCTTTGAGATTAGTGGACACTCAAAGTTCAGGAAAATTTTATATTTTTAATAATATCATAGCTGGTTATTAATTTGTTAATATTAGGCAAGTAGGTTGTATATTCCTAAATAAAATAAATGCAGTTCAAATCAAATTAATGAAACTTATTTAACTTATTAAATTTATGAAAAAAAAAATGAGTACAATTGTTTATTATTTTAGATCCTTAATATCTTTCTTCGGTCCGATACAATACTGACTTCAACAGGCCTTCACAAACCTACAGGCCTTTTATAGTATTAAGTACAAATTTAAAAATCTAATTAATTATCTTAAAAATAAGTTAAAATGCAAAATTAGAATACAACATTGCAGACTAAAACAATTTTCCAAATAATTCGATCACGCAGCTGAACCGCTCTTCGTTCCGTTTGCGGCGGAAACACTCGCTTTGCAAGTTTGCACGTCGACATTACGGCCTTGTATTATGTACTACTTCGCTTTGCTCGCAGGTAACAAACTTACTTTGAAAGGCACTTTTAGTGTACTTTTATGGTATTTTAAGTTTTGATCCATTTTATGTAAACCAGACGTACTATAAAGTAGTGTAACTAAACAAAATGTTCAAAACAATCTCTTATAATATATTTATATAACACCCCGAAAATTGTTATTCTGGTACGAAAAAACCCAACAAATTTACTTCATATTGATGGATTTTTTTAACGAACTAGTTTCAGATACTTAGAAAACTAACGTGTGTAATAAACTAGAGTCGGAACACAATTACAGAATAAATTATTACTCATATACTAGTATATTATGTTTTTAATGACACTCGTAAACATGTTCTGGGGACTATGATCGGTGCCTAAAAGTCTCACCATAAGAGACACTACAATAACTCATCTTTCCTATGGAAATAACGATAATAAATATTAGGGAACACATGGTTTACAAACATTGGCATTCAAAGGAGTAAATTAAATTAAGTAATATTTATCATACAATCCTTAATGTTTTCTATGTCTAATGAAATATTGAATTGTATTTTGAAAGGTAAGTTGATAAATTCAAAGGAAACTTCCCAAAGTTAATCCCTTTATAAATTTGGTAAAATATTTTTTGTTTTTACAACTTACGAGTTCACGAATTTCTGTACAAATGAAATACATCTGAAAATAAAAATCAGTTCATACATTTTCTTCAAAACTACAAAGTTAATAGAGGAAAAGAAGGTACGACGTTGTTTCATTGATACTTACTTTTCTACAAACCTTATAACAATAGTTTCTGTTAAATTGAGTGTATTACGTTTTGAATATTGGATAGCTGTTTAAATACATTGAATTTATGTGAATAACTAGAATGCACTAATGTGTTAAATCATATATATCTTTTTTAATCCCTAAGGTAACACGCTTACTCAATAAACGTTTGTCATACAAAATAAACTGATCAAAAGTTAAGGTGGTTCATAAAATCTGCAAGAACAGTCAGTAAAAACATGTAATCATATTTACTTATTTTCGCGTACAATAGATCTTATACAATAAACCTTATGTCTGCGTAACTAAGGACGGACGGCAATGCACGTGCGAGTGTTTTTATTCATAAGACTATAGGCCTATTTATATCTTTGTTCAAATGTGCTGTGTACATGTATAGTGTTTGTGTTTTGTGTTTGTGTTCGTAAATTGTGATTAACAATTTAATGTTGTTTTGACGCGCATTAAATTAATTGCAAAAAAAATTTAATAATATAATCGGTTCGACAATGCCTGAAAAATAGGCGAAACGATCGTCACCGCCAAACAGAAAAAAGACATTAAACAGGACTGTGAGCAAAATTTCACATAAACAAGGTATTTATTTATAATAATTCCAGTCCAGTAAGGCAAAAAACAAGTTAAACATGATTAATATTTCTAACTCGCTCGTAACTATTACGAGTTAACGTCTAACATAATACCTAAACAATTTACCTAAATAATTTAGGTAAATTCAACTTCGAATCGAATTACAGTATCTATTGTTTTGACAAAGTAATTGAGAGACACTGGATACTGTGGTTTAATGAAGTGACTGAGACAATAGGAAATGTGAGCAGGGTTGTCGAGTCAACGACCCAAGCCAACAGTGTTGTGATTCTATTGTTGGGGCTTTCCCTGTTAAATTAGTACACAAGTGTTGAGAAAATATTTTTGTTAACATTTTGAACAGATCATGTGATGGTGTAACGTTAAATCTATATATATATATAATATAAGAAGAAGTCCTGACTGACTGACCGACTGACGTACTGATTCATAATCAGCGTACAGTCAAATCTGTGATAGCTACAGACTACATATTTTTCAGACTACCGTCATACCACTATTTAGAAGTACACTAAGCAGGAATTTGGCTAAATATTGATTTTTAGGGTTAAAAATTGACAAAATATGGTGTTAACTCTCAGCCACATAAAATCTGACTAAATGCAAAAGCTTAGCAAAACAATTTTAATGTGGCCAATACTAAACAGACAAACGTTTATAGCATACATTTACATTTATTACCATTGCAATCAGCTTAGAAAATTTAGAATAAGTTTATTATTTTTTACAACCATATATTTTATGTAAAGTTAACAAAATAAAAACAAACACATCCAAAAATAAAACAAAGATTTATTTTTATAGTTTATTGTAAAATAGTAAAACATATAGGCCTGTGTTGTTACATGTTACAAATAAAACAGCATATTTGAATCATAGGCTTAAAACAATTATAGGTTGGGCCTATACTGAACCAAAACACATTTATTTAAAGTGTTTAAATTTATTACCATAGAAACCAAATTGGAGAAAATTTTAAATCAGGTAATCATGCTTTACGAACAACTGTTTTCTAAGGTTTGGTAATAGCAAACACATACAAAGAAACATTATTACTATATCATAGCTCAAATACCTATTCCTATTTAATTATGCGAACGTAAACTTTTACTAAGCCTATTTGACTAGATTGAAATACTACTTTAACATGTAATGTTTTAGTGATGTGTTATAACTTGAAAATGTCCTCTCTTCTATATACAAAATCTCTTACCTACTCAATCTTCATTAACGTGAAAATCATTCATGAGATCATGGTATACAATAATCTATTCACATTTTTTGACACGAGTCGCTTCGGGGGTTAGTGATGAAGCAAATAAACAATAATTTCGTTCTGCTGTTACTAATGATTTTGATTAAGCTCTTGGAAAGTTTTTATTTTACAATAGTGAAAACAGTTACGTTACACGGCTATTTATATTTAACAGCTAATAAATTTGTTTCTAATCTCCAACTACGCTAGATGTTCAATGAGAACTGTGGTAAATTAAAAACAATATAAAACACCGAGTCCCCTGAGACCACACGTTCGATACAAATGACACAACACAAATAAATTAGTAACAATTTATCGGATGTTATTTTAGTTCCCTTATGTACAATTAGGTAACCAAGATACCAACATCGGAGTAGTTACTTTATAAGAATCCTTCGATCATGGTAACGTGGAGTACCCCAGGGATCTGTTCTTGGTCCTTTACTTTTTTGTAATAGAGATTAATGATCTCTCCAATAATACTACTGCAAAAACGTATATGTATGCTGATGATACTACTTTCCTTATGTGATCGATGATCTTGCCGAGATCTATTCTCTTACGAATCTGCTGAAAATGTGATTTATTAAATTCTATTTAAAATTAATAATAATTGATTAGGTTTAAAAAATAGTGAAATAGTTTTTTTAAAGTAATGATTGATGTATGAATGTCTGTAACTTATTGTATGAAACACATAAGTTATTGTACTCGAGGGCCGTCTCTGATAGCTTTGCTTAGTAACATACCAAGGCGACCCGACCCCAGGCGAAACAAATGCAAACATATTATTGTATATAATTACATTTTACTGAATTAACGATTGCTTAAGACAGATTCATCTGGACTCGGGTAAGTGAAGGGAGTAACCCAGATCCTGACGCATAATCAATATAGCCAGAGTTTTATTTGAGTGACTGACACGGTATTTCTTCGAGTTATATATATTTTTAGAAGAAGCTGAAAAACATAATATCTAAACTATTGATATGCTAAATTTTATTTACGAAATCGAGCAATTAATTATTATCTAATATCGGTTTAAAATGAATTAACCAAGTTTCAAATTAATTTTGGCCAAATCAAATTACTAAAACTATTACCATATCAGCTAGAAATGAACACAGTTAACATAAAACAGCTGATTAAGGAGACCAGCTTCATTAACCATAATTTTACGTAAAGCTTGAATTGGAAATTAATTACTTAGGATTGAAAATGTATTTTAAATTAAGGTTTAGCTTAATATGTTGATCTAATGATTAATTTGAATCCATGGAGGAAACATAAAAAAAGTCAATTTTATTATAACAAAGTTATTATGGGCCATATACTTTGGATGTTAAACATACTAGAGAATCGGTACCGAAACATTTACCGATTTGGGTATTTTTGAAACCAAGGTAATCAATGTGCAGGTTATTGGGATGATGGTAGTACCAACTAAATAATTTATACGTAAGTAAAAGTATTAAAATTCTAAAATATACAAGTTATAATTAATTGTACGAGCGAAGGGACCACTGGATATCTCCGTAGTTTATTTGATTTGTACTTTAGACTCTATCAGCTAACAAAGTAATAAAATAGTATATTGCTAATATCTCGGGCTTTAACTCAAATGATGTTCCCGCGGTAAGGTAAACACTGTTATTGCAAGAAAACCCTAAACATATATATATATCCACCACCGGGATGCTTCACTTTGAACCAGCCCAGCGTTTATGTTTTCCTTTATTAGTATGGATAAAGTTAGTTCAGGGATGCAATCAAAGGGCAGAATTTTGAGAAAAAATATTTAAACTTTTTACTTACTGTCTTAAAAATGATAGAATATAACACATGAGTAACTGTGGCAACCAATTAGCAAATAGTTTTTCTCGTTAAATCATAACGTAAAAATACAAATTTTATTTTTTAATTCTTTTAGAATGAATCTCAAAATATCAAGTAACAGATATAAATACAAATTTTAACGATACCAAAACCTCTTTGTTTTAAATCTCAATATTTTGTCCATCGAATATACTGCAACAAATATGTGAGTAGAGTTACTTCACTTCTTTTCATGCAACGCTGTAAGCTAAGTACATCTGAAGGTAGAATATAAAATAAAATAAGTACATTCGTGCTGCTTCTTTATTTACAGCAATATATTTCTACCACAATACCATTCAAGTACTACTTGTATTCCTTGCACGACTTTAACAAATGTCAGACTTTAGTTGGAGATGTTGTGGAATACCAATGCAATGTATTTATTTATAATATAATATATAAAGCCAATTACATTGCACTTGCTGATAGCCCATGATTTTATACATTCGGTATTTATATTTTTGTACCATACAGTTATTTGTCCCTTGTTTTCTTCAATCTATATTATAAGTTGCTTTCTCCTGACTGACTTGAAATCAAAGTAGAGCACACACAAACTAAGGCGTATTCGTAAAGTAATTATCGTTTCATTCTAGTCTTCCTTGCTGACTGGCTATCAACTGACGCTGCCGACCGTGAGATTCGTGCTATAATTCGATTTTAGAACGCAAGAAATGTGAAGCCCTCAGAATTGTATCGTGAAGTTAAAAATGTTTACGGCGAAGACGCGATGAGTGAGGGAATGGTGAGAAAGTGGGTTAGAATGTTTAATGAAAGTCGAACAAATGTCTACGATGGGGCTCAGTTGATCGGCCTTCTGTTGACAACGATGATTTGTTAAGGAAAGTTGATAAAAAATGTTAGAGACCGCTTACGTTATCACATGTGTTCTCGATGGGTTGCAAAAATGTTCACTGATGTTCACAAAACCAATCAACTTGGCAGCGTTTTGACATTTCTCACACGTTACAGTGAACACTGAGAGAACCTTTTAAACCAAATTGATACTGGTGATGAAACTTGGGTTCGTCATGTCACAAAAGAATCCAAGCAACACTCATTGGAGTTTAGACAAACTCAATCTTCGAAAAAACAAAAGTTCAAGACGACAATGTCAGGACAAGAAATCATGTGCACTGTGTTCTGGGATAGGAAAGGGCAGTGGCGGCGATAAGAACCCGCCCCCCCCGCAAGTTTGTTCATCGGGCCCCCTCCCCCTATAATATCATTAAAACCATAATTACTATTGACGAGTGAACGGGTTAGTTTCTTCATTTATTCGTGGCATATGCCCCGACATTTCGTTTACGAACGCAATGATAAATAGTTTTCGGCCTAAAGGATGACCGATATAAAATAATATATACAATTTTTGTATAAGTTATTCTTACACTCGCGCTCCAAGGACGAATCAAAACCCAACTTCTGAGACATGAGATAATTATTACAAAATATGTTAAATATTAATTAAATATTAAAGTAAATTCAATAAGTAAAATAATTTATATTTCATACAAAGAAATAAATGTATTGTTAATAGTACGATTTAAGCTGGTCTAAAACACTCTTATTGGTTTTACTAATTTTCGTCATAAAAACGTATAGTAATAAGATTTGTATTCCTCTTAAATGTAGCAGTAATAGTATTAATGAGATTAGATTATTATTTTAACAAATAAATTATTATTATTGACCTAGAGAAGCGAGGTCTCAGTTTTAACTTGACCGTTCGGCATTTCGTCTGTATGTCTGTATGCCTGTGTGGTCCGTCTGTCTCACGATTACGGCCAAACGCGTTGACCGATTTTGATGTTTTTTTGCATGAGTGTTCCTTATTCCTAGGCCGAGCCACCTATACATACGGTTTTTTCCATTTTTCATTTTTAACCCCGTAAATATAATAAAAATGGCGGCCGGACCGTTTCTCTCAGTGTAAGTTTTTCCAAAGCCAGTTTGTGGCTTAAACGTAAGTCGAATTTAAAAACTAATAACATTTTGCGAGTAGCAAATTTGATTTTCAACAAAATTGTATCCTTGAATTTTCCCGTATCTCTAATGGTAAGCTCATAAAATGGCCGTAAACTTCAAATTTGTTAAATTCGGAAAAGTTTTTGTATTTTAACCATGTTTTTATACGTTTATTCTAAACCAATTATAAAGTTTTCCATAGCTTTTTTGTAGATAAAGGTTCAAAGAATTCATATATGCCAGTAAAAAATTATTGAAGTAATACTAACAAAGTTATTATAGCTCAAGAAACAAGCATGTTCAGTAAAGAAAGGAAAAAGTTCAACTTTAGGCCTACATAAATAGTAGTAAAAAATGTTTCGTAATTTTTCGTATTTTTTTTCGTAAAAAGGTTTTGTAATTTAGTTCTAAATAGAACTGTATAAAAATATTTATCAATTTCAAATTTCTTATTTTGAAAACACCAGTATTTATGTGCCTACTACAAAACTGCTAACAAAACTAGACCTGTTTTGAATAGCAATTTAGGAATATATATAACCTTTGCCCAAAAATTACATATTATTATAAGAAAGTGTAGAGGATAAATCAAAGAATTGAACGGTGTACTTGGAAATTATTATTTTATAAAAGTATTTGATTTAGCTTTACTTGAATTACAAAATGAGATGAAACAAATGAAACCTTGCGGCGATAAAAGACATACAAAAAATGACCGCTGGACAGCGTGGAAAGTGTTGGTACATGGGTTGAGATCACTATCACGTCGCTTTAACATCGTTTGTTCTTTTATTATTTCTAATATTGGAATATTATATGGAACTGTAAGTACATTGTTAAGTTTTAGATATTTAAGTATGTAAATATTATTTTTTTGTTTTCCCCCAATAATGCGTTATTTTTAAATACCTTACGCATTATTAACCTAAATAAAACACAACGCCCCCTAACAGAAAATCTTTAGCAGTTAAAGCACAAGAAAAGAAAGAACGATAACTAGAAACCACGGAATCGCGGGATTTGCAAAATAATGTTTCAATGGCTAAGCCTTCTGCTTACTTCCTTACTGATATACTATTGTTTATCCAATGCCAATGCTTTAAACTGAGTATTTTGTAGTTTTGTTCATTCTATGGTAATCGTTTATAATGGTTATTGCAGTTTTGGATGCACAATCATGTCTGCAGCTTATTATAGTAACTTTTTGACAATACTTACTTAAAAACCCGGTCAAGGCTCGCGGGCCCCCCAGCTCACGGGCCCCCCCCCCCCCCCGCTATCGCCGCCACTGGGAAAGGGGTTTGCTTACTGAATTTGTTCCCAGAGCCTAAACTATTAATGCGGCACTATATTGTGAAACTTTGATGAAACTACAGCGTGCAATTTAAACCAAACCGAGTGGAATGCTCAGTAAATGAATTGTGTTGCTCCATGACAATACTCGGCCCCATACTGTTAGTGACACTCAAACAGTGATTCGACAGTTTCGTTGGGAGCAGTTCAATCACCCATCGTACATCCCGAACTTGGCGCAGTCCGACTACTACTTGTTCATCCTGCACTTGAAACGCGAGCTAGGCGGCAAGTACTTTGAATCTGACGATGAGGTGAAAAATTCCATAGAGTCTTGGCTGGTGGGAAGTTTCTATGAAGAAGGTATAGAAAAACTGGTCACCCGCTACGACCAGTGTTTGAACATTGGCGGAAACTATGTAGAAAATAGATTATGGTATGCTCTTTCATAAAATAAAAATGGCTTGAAAAATTCAGTTTTACTAGTTTTTTTCAAACGGTACTTATTTTACGAATAAAGTACATAATAAGTACTAGTACATAAGATAAAAATAATACAAAAATATAAAGATATTTATGGAGTCATAGGACCCACACTAAGAAAACAATCTGCAACATTCGTATTTTAAAGCGTAAAAATAGCGAGCATTCGGGGTTCTCTTTTAGTAATATACCAGATAAAACATCTTTTCGGAGCAAAAGCTTTCCACCACATGTTTGTTTACATCTATTACCATAGCAACTAACTTAAGCAAATTTAGAATCAGATTATTATTATCAATGAATACAGAATACTATTATTTCTGTATTCATTGTTACTGTTCACAAGAAACCACTTTTTTAGGTTAGATTAAAAAACTAAAAAAGGCTTTATATCTTAATTCAAACAACTAGTGCTATTAAAGTTATGACAACTTAATTTGTAATAATCTTAATTATAAACAAACTTAAGTCATAAGTTATAGCCTAACTTAAAAAATTGCCTCTCTTCTATATAAATAATAATCTCTCTCTTATAATCAATCGTCATTTACGTGAATATATCATAATATACAATAATGTGTTTGCATTTTGCTTTCCAACGAGTCGGCGAGGGGGTTAGTGAGGGAAGCAAGTAAAAAAAGCATTAAGTTCTACTGTTGCAAATAATTTTGTTTAAACTCTTGGAAAAAGTCTTTATTTTATAAGGGCGAATCCAATTAAGTTTAACAATGATTTATTTTTAACATCTAATCTAACAAATTTGTTTCTGCTACATTTTTGTAACATTATTTTTTCACACTTTCACAAGATTTGAAAAAAGCCTGATGTATCACAGTATTTCAAAACCACCAATTTACACTAAATAGGACATCTATTAAAATATAATATTTTTTTATCTTCTATATTAGCCCAGAAATTAAAAAGCCAAAAAAATTAAAGACTTTAATACTTAAAAGAATTTAGATACGTTAGTTTGTAAAGTGATAGAATATAAAAATTAATTATTATAAATTAAAGTTTTGATTCAAGATACTTTTATTATATTTTTAAGCCCACTTTGAAAAATTGATGTATTAATTACTTTATGTAAATTGATAGGCTAATAGTAGGAACAAATTATTTATTTTTTAGCTCCATCGTCATAAAGAGCAGCCTCATTATAAGAGTTTTAATGTTAGGTTTGACTGCAGCTAAAGGAACCGGTCTAGTATAAATTAAATAATAATGTGCAATATAGGTAAGCTGATTCGCCTGGTATTACCTCGTTATGAAACGAATGCAGGCAATATGAAGGGTTTAAGTGCTAATAAATATAGATGCAATTAATAACCAGAACCCAGTCTCCTTTACGTCAGTTTCAGATGGCTAAAGTATATTCCTCCACAGGCTTAATTTAATAATTAGGAACTGTTGTGCCCTACTACACTCGTAAAAGTTCCGATGAAGTTAAGGACGATTTCTGAAACATCCTAACCACAAAATCAGAATCAAACATTTGCCTTATTATAAATGGTCAACTTAATATACACAGGTTATTCCAGAACACATTGAAACCAATTTTTTGATTTTTTTTTTTTTACGTAAGATAAAAAGTTCAAATAAACATAGGTCCGAAAATGCTTAATTTCTTTTTTTTATGTAGATAGGATTTTGAGTTCAAATTTAGTGTACTTATGTGTTATGTTATATTTTACCTGGGTACAAAACAACTAGACCAGTGTCTTGTATATTTTCAAAATGGTAGCCTTTGCCAGGTTTTGGAGATATTTTAGGTTGTACATTTTAAACGGCTCCCATTTAAAACAATATACGAGACACTGTTAATATTTTAAGTAAATAGTGGAAGTTTACTTAACAAATATGTACACCAACTTTGAACTCAATATCTTATCTACTTTGAAGGATATTAAGATATTTGTATAAATAAAAACTGAAGATGTTTGGTCCTATGTTTATTGGAACTTTTTTGAGCAATGTTGAACTCCGTCCTAGGAGTGACCTGATTCGTAAGCAAATTGATCAAATCGTAGAAAATCAGCAAAAGAGAAGGAAAATCATGATAAAGTATTAAAGTTCGAGAAAAAAAGTGACATTTTTATGAGTAGGCCTATGTAAATGAAAATGATTGCCGTCACTAAACAAGTTTAAAGATTTAGAAGAGCCTATAATTACAGATAATTATTTAAGTAGGCCTAAAGGCTTTGGTTTTGTATAAAATCTACAAAATAAATCGTGTTCAAATTCGTAGGCTATTTACACAGTCACGTAGAAATCTTATACAATCAACTAAGGAAGATTAGCTACAAAATATTAGTAACTTTAGCTTTTTAAAAATATAAAAAAATCTTAAAATAAAATTTAATTATTTTCACTAGTATTAACTAATAATGTTTAACATCTTTCACAAAAAATTTTAATTTTCATTATAGTGTACTTACATGATACAATACAAATTAAATATAAATAAGTAAACACATTTATTTAATTTTTTTTTTAAAGCATTCACTTTACAAAATGTACAAAGTGTTCATACAGTACCTTTAACTCCCTCATTATTTTTGTTACTGAAAATAAATAGCAAAACTTTGTGTATTTGAAATCGTTAACCGATTACCTCCATAAGCCCCCAAAATCAAAGAGGATATGTTAAAAAATTAGTCCTGTTATCCAACACAAGATATATACAAAGTTTTGTTAACTTATTTTCAGTAATAAAAATAATAAAGTGGGTTAAAGAGACTTTATAAACACTCCGTATAAAGAATCAATATCCAAGTCTCTTATTAACGCTGTCATTCATTGACACGCGGCTATGGTATAGTATACTGTATACTACGATTCGAACTGGCAAGAATGTATAACTCGTAAGTGAAAATGGCATAAATGGCTTACTCGCGTGTATAAATAAATATATAAATGTAAGCCTATAAATATTTATTTATTGATACATTTTGTTTACCTTTAAAAATGGTTATTCCTGGTAAGTCTGATATTTTGAAAGATATTTTAACTGATATCAGTTAAAAAAGAGCTTCTTATTTGCTATGCCAATTTTGAATCAGATATATTGAAAATTGACCAAATTAGGCCTATATCAGCTACATATAATATATGAACTAGTTGGCCATTTTCTGCCAGGAAAAAGCTCAGAAACATAGGCCTATGTACTTCAAACAGATCAAGTTTCGTTTAAGTATACTATTTATGAGATATTGAACTTATTGCAGAATTTAAAATAACAAAGAAATTGGTGAAATACCTGATATAGGCTATTAGTGTAAAAGTAAGATCAAAACATTTAGTATTAAATTTAAAACTTCTGGACTTTCTGGACTGCTATCTCCAATAAATAAATTTTAAATATACAACAGTGTAATCATTACAATCAATCATGTTTTACGTATATCTTTCCAGTTTATATTTTATAAACTATTGTAGCTGTTTAAATTATTTCTTGTCTAAAATTGCTGGTTTACCACATCGAAATTATTAACTATCGGAAATCGTGTATGGCCAATTATTATAAATACATGTAGAACAACATTTTTCGAAACAAAAAACAACGTTCGTACACGTTTTTATTTGTTGTAATGTTTTTATTATTTCTTGTATAAACAAGTATTTATTTCTACGACCAAGTTCAGTAGACAAAATTGTCAATTATGAAACTTTTAAGGCCACTTCTTTTTCGTTTAATTATCCTTCTGTTGGGATTGTCTTTTCGCCTAAAACTGATCTTTTGGTCTTAGAAGTAGGCCTAGAGGGTAGTAATATAAAAACCAATAAAGTGTGTAAATAGGATATTTAAAACATATATTTACTGGAAAGAAAGTTACCGAATACATAGGCCTAATAGAAGTTGACGTACTTAAATATGCAGTTAAGTTATGAGTAATATATAGGCATATTTAGTTCAAATATAACATACTATACAATTTACTAACAGATGTTGATGTTTGATTATTGAAATGTATTAAGTTTTAACATAGTTGTATTATTTAATAACATCTTACAAAAAAGAAATCATATAGGTACAATAATCTGATATTAATTTAGAATAAAACAACGAGTATATGTAAGGCATACATTTATTTCATTTAAATAAAAATATTAATTAGGATTGCTTGTCTAATTTATTAAAAATAATACGTATGCGTTACAATAACATACATCTATAATATAGTATACTAAGTTTAGATACAGAAACAAGCCACGATGGCCGTGGTTGTTAAGGCGTGAAAGCTTTATTATCGTCATGGCAAACATCAATGGAAAAGTTCTGGGTTCAATTCCCATTGACCCCGAATAATTTTCTAAATGGTTTCTTAACATACATCATTGGCTGTGGTTCGGATTCCACGTAAAACTGTAGGTCCCATCTTCATTAGCCTTAAAGTGCAAATCAGCAGGACGTTAAAAGAAAAAAAAATCGATTCAGAAACAAGAGTTTCACTAACAAACACGGACGTGGTATTATCCTATGCTTGTTCCTTGTTCGGAGTGTTTGTGAGCTGTGAACCGGGCGTTGAGTGGGATTGTTTACGTTTTGGGCTGGTTGAACTCCAAGCTAGTTTGGGCTGTTTGAACCTTTCGTTAATATAATTGATTGGGATCTCTAAAAGTATACGATGTACAATAAACTTTAAATGCGGGACTTCACTTGGCAAAAAAAAATAGTTGAAGTTTTGTTTATGGATTAATACAAATATTTTATTTAAAAATTAAAGCAATTTTTCTTTTTACTTCAGAACCAAACGCATACACGGAAGCACCAATACTTTTCAGCAATAAGATAAACTATCTGCTTTATAAATATTATAATGCATGACATCTTATTATAATATTTGCTGTTACTATAATGTGTTTGATTTAATAGGTATATTTATATAAATTAACTGTTGTAAGAAAAATGCTTATATTTTACCACTTACTGTTTTAAATATTACAATACTTAATTTACGCTAAGGTTGGCAACACTGCAGCACCTGTGCAAATGATTAATCTGGGCAGTCCTCAATCTGTCACTTCACTATTTCATATAATTATGTATTTTTGTACATTTAATCATGTAATGAAATTAACTAAAATTGTTCATTGTAAAAAGGCACACATTCTATCATCAGTTATTAATAAACAAAATAATAAATATTTGTGTTACTTTATATTGCGAATTAACTCCAAAATTATTTTCAGACCTTAATTTAGATAGAATAGACCTTAATAAAATATAATTTTAATTTTAATTTAAAAGTGGTGGTTAATTTCCATCCGAGTAGGCAATGCCAAAAATAGTTTTGTTTTTAAAATATGTTCAACGGAGATCAAGCTGGTAAATGGTAAGTAAAAAAAATTTGTTATTCTACGAGTAATTGATACCAGCAAAGATAAGATAATACTTTTTTATAAGAGCAGTCAGGCCCTCTACTTTACTTAACCGTTAAACACAAAAATAACATCTAGTATATTATCATTATAAATCTTCACTTAAAGTAGAAAATAATATAAAAATCATTAACGACATTCTATAAAAACAAGTTTAAGGCATTAAGAGTATATGTACAAATAAATTTAATAAACATAGTTCGTCTTAACAATAAATCATATACTGAGTGTTCAAAAGCCCTTTTATCCCTATTCATTATTTTTGTTACTGAAAATTAGTTAACAAAACAATGTATATAACTTGTGTTGCATAACAGGACACATCCTTGGGTTTTTGACATATCAGACTCTATGATTTGTGAGTGCTTAGGGAGCCCGTAGGAAGGTTAACAATTTCAAATGTCAAGGATTCACTTTTAATAATCTTTACATATAAAGATTATTATATAAATATAATAATCTTTAGTAGTATAAAGATAACAATAGTATAAAGATTAATTATTGTAAATATTATTAAAAGTGAAACAGAATTTCGCAAACTACACCTAATTATCATGCTTCTTTTTAAAAGTAAAGGA
This sequence comes from Philaenus spumarius, assembly GCA_018207615.1. Lineage (NCBI taxonomy): Eukaryota > Metazoa > Arthropoda > Insecta > Hemiptera > Aphrophoridae > Philaenus > Philaenus spumarius. Next base: position 48,238 of record JAGFPH010001484.1, on the reverse strand, counting down.
CAATCAAAGTTCAACAAAATTGTATTTGTATTATAACATTGAAGCATTGTATTAATTTGTTAATATTAGGAATAAGTAGGTTGTTCAGGGTAGGTACTATTTAAAAAAAAGGTTATTTCGTCAATGTTTTCATAACTAGATTCAAAAAGTTCAAATACAATCTAAAAATCTTAACAATACAGGACAGCATTTTAGTAAAATTTAAAAATGATGATGTTAAAATTAAAATTTATTTATATAGTAGGCGTGAAAAATATTGACCATACAAGAATTACGTAACAGTCCTCAACAACTTATTTCCATTTGTTACCATTGTCTTAAGGTAACCATTTTAATGTTATTTCATGTTAAAGTGGTACATTAGTTGTAGGAAATTATGGAATTGGTTTTGTCAAGTGAAATCTTTTTGTGAAATACAATTGCAAAGATATTTTTGTTCCAAAAATTTCAATTTATAATAAATTAAATCAATTTACTTCTGACATCAGCAATTTTATAGATTAAGTACTATGGATAATTTACACTCTGTGATCAATATCTGTTCAGAAGGTATAAATTAGATAAAACACAAAATATCAGATATTTGGAAAACTAAGCATTTTAGGGCATAGGCCTACATTTATTAACCTCTTTTTTGAGTTTTTATGTTTGAAAATGTACTAAATTAATTGTTTAAAATGTTTAAAAAGTAATTTAAACAAATAGATTTGAGAATAAATTTCTCAAAAATCAGATGATAATTTTTATTCCACGAAGCGGACTTGAGCAGAGTAAATTAACGTACAATCTTTTTCGGTATAAAAGTTTAAACAATCAAAACATCGACATTTTATTTTCTTGCAGTTGAAAATTTAAAAAAAACTATAGAACGAAAAGAAATAGAGTTATAAAATAATAGTTTTGCAAAACTTTCAAAACTATAGAGGAATATAAGTTTAATTATTTTTGTGTTACCATTATTTTATTGTAACAAATTTTAGAGATAGTTTTTTTTTTAATTCTAAAATTGGGACTTTTAAAGTTTAACGTATAATTAAGGACAATTTGTTAACGTTTTGCCTCTATGGTGTGAATTGCACTGTACTAAAACTTAAGAAATTATTTGTATCAATGTAAATATAATTTGAAATTTTACTAAACTTTAGACAGAGAGAGAGAGAAAAGAAAACACGAAACAACAAAATATTTGGTAATACTCTATTTGGTACTGGTGACAACATAGTGGATTTGTTTTACTACCATGCTCCTGTATTTAAATATGTTATTATGTTTTAAAAAAAATCAGTATTGTAATAATTCATTGATATGCATGAATGTTTTGTTAAGTTTAATGCCATTTTCATAATCTAAATAATTTAAAACTCGAATATCTTAGATTCCGTACATAAATAATCTATGTTTAGTAATGTTAAATTCTAAAAGTTCTTGCTAAAAATTAAATTTGTAGCCTTTTTACAAAAATTAAGACAATACAATTGTTTACATCTCTTTAATAGTAGGCCTACAGTTTTCCATTACAAATTTCCCTGTTAAATGAGCTTTCAAATGATGTAGTACAACTTTCCGTTTGTTTATTAATTCTGGTTGTAAATTTTATCGAGATTCTCAAATAGTGTTACATTTTACTAAACATGAATTCATAGACAACCAATTTCAGTTTTACTTGCAGGAGTAATGAATATTTATTAATCTAGGAAAATATTAATAAACAAAATTAAACATGCACTATATATTGTCACTAGTAATACGTAGTGTATCACCAACAAATTTTCGACACTTTTACCAGCCATCCTGTATTATGGCCGCCCTGTACAAATGTCTTTTTAAGTATGAAATAAATTTTAAAAATAAATTATTGAAAACCATAAAATGTTAGTTTAAATAAACCTAATAAATGTTATTAAAAAATGTGTTTTGGATATCCCACCTAGTTGATGTTGATCGTGAGATATGCACATTGAATAAATCTTTTTCAATAAATATATGTACTCATTTTTACTTTCTCCCCCCTATACGTACTATATGGAGGAAAGTATTGTTTTTGTCCAAATTTTCGAATTTTACATTTTAGTGGAATTATATGTTTTGGTGCTCCCTGAACCCCAACAAAATTTTTAGAGAAAGTATCTGTTTTAGTGCTCCCTGAACCCAAAAATGTGTTTTTTTGTTATGTCTGCCCATGTGTCTGTGTCTGTTAGGATGTGTACAGAGCTGGAGACCATACCAACAGTCCGATTTTGATAAAATTTGGTATGTAGGTGTAGTTCTGTAATATCTCCAGACTAAGAGGTTTTACCCCCCAAAAATGGCCAAAAAACGAGAAAAATTTAAATTTCTCTAAAATGGCTCTAATGATTTTGATAAAATTTGGCTTATTTGTAGCCCTTACTGTACCCTACCATATACAATAACCCGCATCTTTCTAAAAATTCTAGTTTAGGTAATAATAATAATAACTGATATTTGGGGGTTTTAGGAAAACGAGGGGTGGTTTTTCAAAATTTTTCAAATCCTTTTTTCGTGCATATATACAGGCCTAATTAACATGTTTGGTGCAAATTTGTTCGAAATTGATCGAATAGTTTTAATAATAATAATAATATTATAATATAATAATTTAATATGGATGTGTGTTACATGAATGTAACATTTTCCATGGTATGCCCTACTTTTGCAATTCTAAATAACCACCTCCTATGCTACTCTTGGGAAGGTATAAAGTTTCAACTGGGAGAAAGTATGTCTCAGTTATCTGGAACCGTTTATTGTAAAATATCATGTTTTGTGTATAATTGCAGGAGTTATCAAGGTACAAACCTTTCTAGAACCTGTGCTGGTTCAGTATATATCTGATTATAGACAATTTTATGTATGTTAATTTTTTAATGATAATGAAATAATGAATTTTTTTAAGGTAAACCAATAGAACCAACGTTTTATGTCAATGAGTTTTCAATTCTGTCAGCAGTCCCAGGACGGCTTCCTTTTTTTTATACGACTGAAAGTTTAAAATTTAGAGGAATAATACATTTTTTAAACTAACCATTTTCATTAAGTACATTTTATATATAATATATAGGTATGTATGTGTTCGCAATCTAACAGCAGCATTTTAAGTAATATTTGGTAGACGTTCGATATTCACATTGGTTTAAGTACTTCGAAGTAATTTTGTTAGAAAAATAAACAACTACCGAAAGCACATTTTTTTATTGAAAGTTAAGTTTTTTTAAGACTTTTCGTACTAGAATGAAACTTATTGGGGGTTGTAGATAAAAAAATATATATAGGAGATTCTGCATGTTTTGTTTCTGCTTTTTTCACGACCTTACAGCCCATCTGGTTTCCCAAAGTTGATCAAAACCTAAAATACCATAAAAGCACTATTTAAGGCGAGATTTCCGATTCGAGCGAAACACAGCAGTCCATATACGAAGGTCGAGGTGGGAACTCGTAAAGTGCAGTCCATAATCCGAGGACAACAAGGGCTAACGAATTCTACTTTATACCATTGAAGAAACAACTATATTGTATAAAGAAGAAACAACACTGTAACCTAGAACAAAGTCAATTCAGATAGATACATTCGTTATCCTTAGGTTTCCTTTTGTTCTTCCTGTTAATGTCATATTAGTTCTTTTGCGGATATTGACAATTATTTTTCATACTTTTGTAAACATTATTATGATTATTTAAATAATTAGTTTAAATATAAATATGCGTACACTATTTATAAAATATATATGCTTAAAGTGAAATGCCGGCTCTCTCTAGCTGCTCAGTACAATTTTAATGTTTCCACAACGCCCGTGTTAGCCTTACGGCAATGCTTGGCACAGCAAAGGTTTGATTTAAATCTAGGAAGTAGTTTCTGAGTTACGTCATGACAACAAAACTATGATATTTTTTAATAATATAATATGGTTTAATTGTAGATACTTAAGGTTGAATAAAATTCTAACAAAGGTTTGGAAATCAGTCTGGTTCGAGGAAAGAGTTGTTTGTAGAGACTTCAACTCGACAAGAGTCCCATGGTTCTCATTTTGAATAGAAAAGGACATTTCAATTTACCACATCATTTGCTAGCATTGCGATCTATTGTGTCATTTTTTGAAAGGAAAACTTCTGTAAATATTATTGGAAGTACGAAATGCTTCAGGCAAAATCTCTGGTGACAAGATTTGTCGGACTGTTGAATTGCGAGGAAATTCTTCTCTTTTGTTGTAATAAAATCTATTCTACTTTGCAATACAGTTGTACTAGACTAGTGATTTACGATCCGTTAGTAATAAGTAAAAGTACATTTATATTTATTTCGTAAAGAGGTCAACTTTGTTGTTTGTTCAGATGTTCGGGATGCTCAAAAATTAATAAACCTTTTCACTAATGGTCTTGTGTGAGTAACATAAATTGGACCATTCGTGTTTTACAAATGTAAATTTTTGCTAATGAAAATAGAATGAAATTTTTTTTATTTTAAATTTTCTAATTTTGGTTTTAGTTGCTATGACAACAAATACATTTTAATAAACATAGTGTCCCATAAATAAGCTGCTCAACGTGGAAACTATGTTTGTAGACCAAGATAAAAAAAAACAAACAAACAATTTCCCGCAGACGATTTCGGATCTCCAAATATCAACTTTTTTCATATAAAATCATTTTTATCTACATAACAGTTTATAAGATAGTTTGACAAAAATAATAAGTTTAATTCAATAATCATTTTTTTAAAAGCTGATGTTGCAATTAGTAAATCAAAATAAATAAAATCTAATTTCCTGCTATATTTTAAAATGAACCACTTATATGCTTAATTTCCATAAAAATTGTTACTTTTACATTTACTAAAACACACGCCAGGACTAAGCTACAAAAACCTGTGAACAAAGTAGTAATTAGACTCAATTATGGCGCATAAAACTCAATGAGGACAAATCAACACATATACAAATTTCACATATATGAGAATTTAATAAAATCCTCCGTAACTATTAGGAATCAAATAATAAACTACATTTATACTGCTAAGTATTTGGGTACAACCCTGGATGTAAATCCAAATTGGAAGGACAATGTAAACAAGAAAAACGTTTGCAGCTCGGACGTAACTCCGGACTGTCGATTGAACACAAAATCTTGCTTTATAAACAAATGTTGAAACCAGTTTGGACGTATGGCATACATATTGTATGGGTACTGTACAAAGAACACAAATGCTCAGATCCAACAATTACAGAAAAAAGTATGATAACCGGAGATATTTTAGTTAGTAAAATACCACATTACCAATGTGTCCAATGTTTTTTTTTTAAATATTCACCTTTTGCAAAACAAATTTTTATGATTGTTTGTATTTTAGATGTGTGGGCTCGACAATTATGGGAAGGGTGAGGTGTATAATTTTTAACGACTAAGTAGGGTCATATCATGTGACGAAGGGTCAAAATAGATAGTCAACCAAGGGTTCTGTACTGATAACTATTTCAAAATGTTTACCAATTAGTTATTAATAACGACAAAGCATAATCATGCCAATCTGATACAAATTGACAAGTCTAGGACTACATGTATGCTTCCGCTAAAATTTAACTTTCTGAAGCAACCCTACAGCAACTATAGAGGTGATTATTTTACTACCGGTGACGGCAACTACACTCTGTAAAAGTGTAACAAGTGTAAACGAATGGCGGAAGGGCATGGCTGGAATAGACATAGTAAACACCGTGCTTAAAACTCGGTCTTAGAGGTGGTGTCGGGTTCTATGCAAACTGAGTGTGTCTTCGGTACATACTTTTTAGTAATCGTCTTAAACTGAGAAATAACAAACAAGGTAATGGCAAAGGAATATTTGTCTGTTACACAAACGGGCCTTTGATGGGCAGGAACTCAGGTTATGGTGTATACATTCGTCAAAAGGGACAGACATCAATGTAAGCCTTGGGGTGTGCTGCCCACTCTATCAACTGATTATACAAGAAATCTTAGCAATTGTCAGTTCCCACTTAGGATTGTCAAAAGGCTATATAAATCAACAAATAATAATTAATTATATCTGACAGTCAAACAGCTCTTACTGGACTAAATACAAATCACATCCAAACTGGTGAAGTATTGTCTGTTATAACTATCCAATTTCTCCATAAAGAAACGTGGTGGAATTGAGTTAGGTGACAGTACACCGTGGAATTCAAGGGTTTGATATAGCAAACACAATCGCAAAGAAAGTACCATTTACTCCCTTGATGTCCTTCACCAATAAATATGCTAGGGAAGAACTACGCCAGAGATGGTTCAAAACTCCTGGAAACAATCAAACCAAACGCCTTATCAGGGAACCAACCCTAGTCAAGTTAAATTGGCAATCTATCATAATAGCTTTAATACATGGCCAGTATATGAAACATCTAGCAACAGTGGGAGTCTTGGAGCACGAAGAGGGTAGTGTAAGTCTCCTCCGCCGGCTCCCTCTAGTTCGAGAACATTTCCCCTCTCGCGGCGGAGTACAGTAAGAGCACCGCTCCACGCATTGTCTGCCGCCCACCTACTTACTCAAATATGCTCTGTACAGTAATAGTCGGGTTGATTGTCTATCAACACCTTTTGGTGGTGACTGTACTGAAGACTCACAGTCGAGTAGGAGAGGGTGATACGTTATAGCGCATGCTCAAGTGACGCTTCACCCTGACTGACACTATCTGTGCTTCCTTCAAGGAGGAGTTCACTCGATATTAATGTAATCTAATGGCAACCCATCATAGCTCAAACTACCAATCCAAATATCAAATCAGTAACATACATTAAGGCGTAACAATAACATTAAACATTGTTGGTGGGGACTAGTGTGTATAAATAGAGGGATGTTGCTTTGATCATAATTTAGAAAATATCTTCAAAATCAAACTTTACAACATTCATCATACAATTGTTTTGTGATCCATTTTGATATTTCAAAAGATAACATTTTTGTTGTCCATCACTTGGCTATTGTTTCACTTACATAAAAGTCGGAAAACTAGTTTTGTTTGTCATAAAACAAGATTTCTTCTGAAAATTTATACTTTCAAATTAGGATTTTGGTGTTTTGAAAAATTGTGTTAATCTTTTGAGTTTGGCCTTTAAGATTATTAAAATTATTAATTATAAAACTTCTTGAAAAATATGAAAACAAAATGGCAGCAGAATGAAGAATTAGAGACTTTTGTACATTTAGTAATGTTATTATAAACTGTCCTTGTTCAATCATTACCTGACAGTAATGGTGCAGAATTTTAAAATACTCTGTGAATAACTGAGTAAGTTTCTGTAACACAACAGTCACAACTTAATAGGTTTAATAAACACATTTCACCAATTCAACATTCACCAACGTTTATAAATAATCTAAGAAATAATTTAGAAAATGAATAAAGAATAACCCAAGTAAAAGTTTTTTTGTATTACCGCCATTCTGCCAGGGCAACTTTCTTTGCAAAAGTTTCTTCCTTCGGGGCGAAAGTTTAAACTTCTAAAGTAATATCTGCAAGTTCTCATTTAATTTGTTTCTTTTTAACTTCTTTGTCAAAGGATATTAAAAATGAGATTTTTTATAAATTGCATAAGAATAACCTTTACTGTGTAAATAGATGAGTATTGAAAGTTTTCATAGCTTTGGTTACATTCACGTTACACAAACTTACGACTAGAAGTGACTTGTTAAGCTACAGCTTAGTCAAACAAAAGGGTCCTACAAATTTATAATCGTATTGTATCTATAGTTTTAAAATTGATTAGCTGCTTCTTATGTTACAAATAATATAAGTTTTTTTAAAATATTTATTTAAACTTTTATTTGCATTACTTTTTTTACATTTATCTAAAAGTCATACTTTTTTTATTTGTAACGGTCATTAACTAGCATTTTTTGAAATGATATGTTATTAGTCGCCATCGTGAAACGGACCAAATAAGTCGATATTTTTTTAATGTTTACTTTTTAAAAAGTGATGTGACACTCAAACCTATTTTTAAATTTACAATTTCCATAAAAACCACCCCTACATCTAAAATACACCCCTAAATACAAAAAAACAAAAAAATGAATTTGAATTTAAAAATATTTTCCATATAAAATATGTAGGTGCAAAAAAGTTTTAGTTTTCAGTTTCAGTTTCTAAACTAATTTCTTTGTGCGCTGTACTTACCAATATAACAGGTTTACCTAAAGTCTGAGTTGAAAATATTTAATTTTTAAAATAATTTTAAAGAATGTTTAGGCTAATTTTGCGTGCAAAATTCTTAGCTCAGCTGAATGAAAATATTCAGCACTTAGAATAATCAGCGGTTTGTTATATACCTTTAAACAGGCTGGTAGGCCGTTTCACAGAGACATTTTAATAATTATTAGTTCATTGTTGTATCCTTTTAAAAAAGTTAGACCGCATTTTTTTAAGTTAGGTTTATGTTTGTGATTATGCGTAAGTTACATTAGTTATTTTAAACTTTGATTATGATTCGTATTATCTTAATTGTTTGATCCAGATGTAGGTAGTCTACCCGATTTCGCCCTGAGCTATATGAAATATGCCAATTTTTTTTGTATTTACTCCTAGCTAACGGAGAGTTTGCGTTGGTTGCTGAAGGTTACATTGTATAGCTTTGTCGATTATATTGTATAATTTGTTTCAAGTAACAAGTAGATTCCACTTCTTTATTTCTGGTCCGTCTCTAAGATTCTATAACATTCGACAACATTCTCCCTCATTCTCAAACACCATACAACATACTAGAACAATATGCTTTTAATATTTTGAATATCAACATCATTCAGGAACATTCTGGCCGGTTTTTGCCACTTCGGCTCTTGGTGCCAGTGGTGCGATGCCCTCTTTTGACACGTATGAACCCAACCCCTGTAGTTCCATACCGAAACCTTTTTTGTTGATGTCTATGGTGGGTTATTATACCAATAACCCCATCTAACTACGCAGGTGAGTTGCATAGTATAGCAGCAATCACATTTTTGCTAATTTTTGTAATTATTCTTTTGTTGTTATTTTATGTTATAAGTTTTCAAGTCCGATTTTTCTAACCCACGAGATTTAATAAGTAATATTTATTACTATTTTTTAATGACGGTAGTTTCAAAGCAGGATAAGAAATCATAAATTTTTTAACTAAATACTATTGTGTTAGAATAGTTAATAATTTTTATTTTCTTTATTTAGTCATATAAGTGTATACCGATATTAATGTTTAAATTTAATTTTGAATGATTTTCTGTAAATTGTATTTTATTTTTTATGTAGTATTTACTATTATTTATTGTTATTATAATTGTGTTGCTTTCATGATTCTGATAGGGTACAGTGAAAATAAACAAAAACAAATTATAAAATTGATTGCAACCTGTGCAGTTCAAACAACATAACAACTCTTCGGTTTTGACACTACTTGGTTTCTACTGCTAACAAACAAATTTACATCTAAATAATTTAAGGACAGTAATAATCAAATGTCATTCTACAGCTCCAAAGGCATATATATATGAGATTAGTTTTGAAGGATTTTCATATGTACACATGTTATAGTTAAATAATAATTTAAAATTTATCTAAATTAACTATCTTATAGAAACAGTTTTAACATAACTGCTACCGTTTTAAAACAACAGCTATAAACATACACAATTTTGGATTTTTAGTATTATCTAACTATAATTAAACAGTGTATGTATTAAATTGTTCACCAATATCCAGCTTTTGAAAATTTAATCTACATTCAAAACAAATTTTAAGTATGGAATAATGAAAAAGTATGTATGTAAAATTATAACCAAGGTCACGTTTGGTAAATAATTAAAAGGCTTTAAAAGCTGAACAATTTAAACTTATACTTCATCCAGTAATGCATGCAGTGAAAGTGTGACGTGCGACTTTATCCCAGCCTGACTGACGGATTTATTGCTGTCCAAGTGTCCAACCACACCGATTCACATGCAGTTTGGAAATGCGGTCGCTAGGTGTCGTGCTGGCAGTCTGAGAAATGTTTTCTACATATTATTTCGTATGACTCAAGAGTCCAAAATATTAGTATTGTACTAATCTTGACTATATTAATATTTAGTATTCAAGGGTGATTGGTCAAACATTTTTTCACATTTTGTTTACATAATTAGTTTTGTAAATAAGTACCAGAACACGGACACTCAAATTAGCCATTTGCCCGCCCTACAGAGACTAAAGGCGAAGCGTTACTGCAGATTCTCCCT
>JAGFPH010001484.1:4475-32552 GCA_018207615.1 Philaenus spumarius | reverse complement strand
AATAAAATTTCAAAATTTCCGGATTTACACGGGTTTTGCCCGTTGTAATTCTACTAATATATTTCGTACACGCATGCAACTATTCAGTCCCTTCACAAGTAGACCGATTTCACAAATAGTTGGTTGAAACACTAATAGCCGGTTTCACCATTATTATTTAAATACGCTTGATGTTTGTTAAACTTAACGACTGATACATTTTTGGCGGTTTGTTTAAACCACTAACGTTTCACCAACCTCTAATACTGAAATTTAACGGCTCGTCAAGTTTGACAATTGTCAAAACATAAACATAATTGTTCACGCTTTGTTCAAGAGTTGGCACCAGTGTTTGCAGCTTTCTTATTGGCTACAGCTGTTCGTAGGTCACTGTTGTCAACAATGAAACTATCGTGAACTGACCCAGGCGGCCCAGGCCACCTGGCTACAATATTTCTTATCAACTAGTTTGCATCCGAAAAAATTTGCACATTTATTGAAAAATACGATTTTCTATTTCGGTAAACTTCAGTATTTTGCCCAAAAGGAGATAAAATTGGTATTTAAGTACAGTCGATTGCACCAATTACGCCAGGAAAATTACTTATATTATACAATTCTTCGATAATAGTCAACGCTTCTCCTCCTTTTGGAAATTGTGTGTAATGTTGTAACGAAGAGATTGCTTTGGCATTTTTTTTTTTACATACCTACAAACACTGCTTTTAGAAATACCATTATTAAGTATCTCTAATTACAACTTGAAAAGATCCTGTTGCATAAAACCTTAGCGTTAAATGCAATTGTTGGATCGGAGTTAGAGGCTTATTGCGATCAGTTGGATATTCTAATTTTGATTCAATTTCTTCCAGCACTTTCAAAACAATATGTTTGGAAAATCTATATCATGATCGGAATTGTTCGCCGTTGATTGAAAAAAGTTTTTAATTTATTTCTTACAATGACCGTTTAGGACCCACATTTTCTAAATATTCTACTAACATAGCCTCGGCATATAAATTTTCATTCATTGTTAACTATTATTATAATGTTGGCTAATCGAAATTTGCTAAATGGATAAATGTCTAATGAATGTAACAACATTTTCCTTGAATAAAACAATAGTTTCTTATATAATCAATATTTTGTTTTAAATAGTTTTTTCGACTATTTAAATTTATGCTGCTTTGAAACAATTTCCTACTCAAAACTAACATCGCCAAATTTTCCATATTTAATGTTTTAAATGAACCTCAATGTATTTGAAGATCGGAAAACCTGTCTTCAAATTTAATGAAGGGTTTAACGTTCGTCAACGGATTTTCGTGTTAATGAATAGTAATAATAGTGCTGAACGATAAGTTAAGGATTTGACGTTCGTTAAATGAGTTAACGAAACTTGGTGAAATAGGCGATAAAACTTATAAATTGAATTAAGGAAATTCTCCCAACTCGCGTCATCGGTTCAGCTTCATGATGAGTTATTTTTAAATTAAAACATTACATAGGTTTCCATAATATTGTGTATTTAAGGTAATAAAATAATCCATCTTGTCACCTAAAGTTTCACACACAAGTTTACAGACACCTTTATTAAAGCATAAACTTTAAACTTAACCCAAACTTTACGTGATGTCACAAGAAAGCCTTCAACACTGCCTCAAATAAAAACTAAGCTTAAATACTTAGCATGGTTTAATTCCTGTTTAACAAGTCTAAGTTTAAGTTTAGTAATAATTTAAATATTTGGCTAGCTACCAAGAGAGTAAACCTTCAACATTAAAAGGCCGAAAAGTGTGTAAACTTCTAGTATGATTATTACGTTTAAACTGTACAACTGCTTACTACCTGTTAAAACAGATTGACTACCTGTTAAGAGCCCGCCGGATAGAGCCGAGCCGGCCGCCGATGAACTCATCTGAGAAGCATGGGGGAAATAACGAAACTTTTTTTTGCAAAGTTATAAAGAGAGTAATGTTAAAAAACAAAAAAATAGGGCCACTCTTTTATGAAAAAAATAAATTGTAAAAAAACATTTCTTATATTTTTTATTAGTAACATAAAAACCCGTTTTTCCCATTTAAAACTTACTAATTATATTACCATTTACTAAATTTAAAACAACTGAATTATTTAGAATAAACATAAGATAGCAATCCTTACATTGTTTTGAGTGTCCCAATTTTTTAAAATATCAATAATGTTGCCGTTAACTATTTTTAAAACCAGTTTGTAAATATTGTCTACAGAATTAGTTTTAAAAGTCACCCGCGGTAGTTCAACAGTTGGCCGGGCATGGCGTTGGCGGCGTTTAGTGGATAAAGTAGATAGACAGTCTACACTGGCTATTCGATTCTTTTCGCATGTCATGCTACTAATACGCTATCCATTTATTTTATTAGTGTTTATATAAGTGTTTGTTTAGGTTATTGGTTTTTTTATTAGTGTTTTATTTAGTGTGTTTATAACCCGAGCTGTTATTCCTAGCTGTGTAAGTTGTACGAGTTTTAAGGTGAATTTAGTTTATTTGTTTATTGAAATATGAGGCGAACATCGCACTTATCGTTGTCCATGAAAAGAAAGAAACGAAGACTTAGCACTGGACTCAAGGTATACTTTGAAGCAAAAAGGTAATCTAAATTTGTATTTATTTTAACCCTAAGTGTTTGGGAAAGAATAAACAGGGCATTTCCCACGGTCCTAGAGAAAAAGCTATTCGTGCTAAACATATTCTGTTTACAGAAAATACAAGCCTGAAGCTTCCTCTATATTGACATAAATAAAAAAGTATATAATTAGAAATTCCCCCTCAGTTATGACGTGATATAAAGAAGGCTGTGCGTTAGAATAGCAAGCCTATAGAAATCACACAATTTCTAAGAAACTGTTAGCTTGATTTTTGATTGGTTGGCAGTTTTTGGTAGTGGGAATTGTTGTGCACCTATCAGTATATAGATATAATTCAGAAAATGAAATGGGGGAGCTGTAGGAAAGGACAAAAATACTAGAAAATACGCCCATCCCTGCTAGATTCTTACCGTTGACAACTCACCGTTAGAAAATATTAAAACTAAAACTAACACGATGATTACGTATGTAAATATACGTTTTACGAAAACGTTTTAAATACAAAAATTAAATTTTGAAACATTACCTTTCCAATGGTGTTTGTCTTTTTGAGATTGGAAGATTTTTAGTGGGTGAAATATTTAATACAATTAGAGTTGTCACAGACAACACAATTCAGCACGAATAGACCTGTTTACCAGGGGCCGCGCAGTGTCAGGGTTAGGCTCAAGAACACCGTTGTGGACAGAGATGCAACCCACCCCAAAAGCAATGACTCACCGGGTCATGAAATTTCTATAAACCATATATTAAAAAAATATAGTTTTTGGTGCTTTTTTCGCAATGTTTTTAATGTCATTTGAATTAGGTTTATTGTCCTTCGTTGCTCACAAAAGCTCTCTTTGCCTTTATTTAATGATTACGAAACCAGGATTTTGGTTAAAAAAAATAAAAGATCAATTTCGGCAAAACCCAAAATTTTATTTATTTGGGTATAAATAAATTAAAATTTACCTATAAAGGTATATTCTAAAATGCTTTTGTTCAGTGTACAGTATATTATATGTCTGTATGTGGTTGTTAAATAAACATGTGTTTCTTGAGAACCACTTACAATAAAGAGATGTAACTTTGTAAATATGTTGTTCTTGTAAAAGTGGTAGTTAGAGTAAATAAATTGCTGTACACGTTTTAATATGGCAGACATTACAAATTTGAAAATTATAGTAACAAAATTGCGGTTTTACTAACAGTATGTAGGCCTATTGTCTACCAAATTTACATATAAGTTTGTTTACTTACAGGAATAACCAAAGAGAAGAAATTCCGGACAATCAACCAAATATAAATTACCGACTGACTGGTAGAAGAATTGTAAATATAAGAGATTTATTTGACCAAATAAAAGAACTCGATGACCACGGCCCATTTGATTGCACATTTGCAAATATGCAAGTCATTTCTGAGAAAAGGCGAGGACTTGTGAGTTCCATTGGGTTTCAGTGTAACATGTGTAACTTGACGAAGACGATTTTATCAGAAAAACCTAAACCTACTGAAATGGACGTGAATACATGTGCAGTGAGTGGAACTGTCTCAACCGGGGGTGGCCATGCACAGCTGGAAGAACTGTTACCTAAAATGAACATTCCCCCGCTTAGGGAGAAGACATTTCGAAAATACGAGGAAATTGTTCCCAAAGGATGGTTGGCTACGGCTGAGGTGGAGATGAGAGCGGCTGCAGAGGTGGAGGCTAGGCTGGCAAGGGACCGTGGTGACGTGGCAACTCTTTATTAACTAAAGTTATACAAAATTGTATTACTTGGATTTTAACAACTGAAATGCATACGGTATAGTATATATTGTAATATTTTCTGTTTTTGGGTTGTACATTTTTATATGCCAAACCTTTTTATCTCATGATATTACTGTATTAGATAAGGATAAAACATTTGCAAATTTGTTTTTTTAAATTATTAGTTTTGTTTATTTTGATTTCTACTGTGTTCTTTATTATCTAGAGTTAGACAAAATTGTATTACTTGGATTTTAACAACTGAAATGCATACGGTATAGCATATATTGTAATATTTTCTATTTTTGGGTTGTACATTTTTATATTTTATATTCCAAACTTTTTTATCTCATGATATTACTGTATTAGATAAGGATTAAACATTTGCAAATTGTTTTTTATTTTTACATAATTTAATAAAATCTAAAATCTTTATGCATCTGTTATCTGTTTAACCATCACAGCGAGTATTTTCATAATGTTATTGTTAATAGCCTCGTTGCATAGTGAAATATATTTCTTAGTTGGATTTTATGTTTTTAATTTTGGGGCCCTCAGTCAATGTCTTGCACATACCGTGAAAATAAAATAATATTTGTTTTAATTCTTCAAAAATGAAATTTAAGGTAAATTGAAATGAATATACATTACAGTAACCAAAAGTAAACGCTTGTTTTAGTAATACAGTGCAAATAGTCGGATTCTGAGAATATAACATGGTTACCGGAACGGTCACATCCGTCTGAGGCAAGGAAATATATTTGACTACTGAAGAACTAACACTTTTTGTCAAACACATAAGAAGCTTATATAAGCCTATATATATATATTTTTTCTTCGAAATATTTCGACAGTTTATTATATTCAGTTTAATTTATCTAATTAAATATGGAAAGAATAACACAATAAATTATATGCGATAACAATATTGTGTTATATGACAGAAATTAAATGTAATTAATTATTAATAATATAGTAATAAATTAAACATAACCTGTATACAAGAATATACTGGTGCCGCAACGCCATTCCGATATTGCTTTTTATTATTGTTTTGTTTTACGTTTTGTTTCTATAATACACTCCCTCAATCAAACTCATTCAACACTCGGTTCAGAATTTATTTATAAATCCAACATAATCTGTGTTCATATCAGTTTTATTGTTCACAATTATTATAACGTTCAACAAAAAACCAATTCAATAAAGGCGCCCCACCCCCATTTTTCTACCCAGACCACCCGGTGATGTCTCCTTTCCGAATCATCACCCCCCCCAAATTCAAATCCTATTTACGCCACTGATGCGAGCAAACTACAATAAAGTCTCCCACATTGTCCCTCAGCTCGATATCAAAATAGGACAACAAGGGCTTGGCACCCTTTTGCCAGCTTCGTGGCACGTTTTTAAAAACTAGAAAAGTTGTACAAGAATTGTATTTTGCAAAGAATAAAGCTGCTAATAAAACAATTATAATTTTATTCAAATCAATTGCTTGGAAAAACTATTCATGTTGGCAGTGTACCAAACTTAGAAAAAGACGAATAAATTAAATCGGAAGCTATACTGGGCCACATAGAGTGGACATGTTCAAAGACTTACCTTTAAAACAAAAATCACCAAACTGCAGAAATGTCTCAGCTGATCACTTACAAAATTATTATGATAAATTAAGGTTAACTCAATAAAGGAAAAGCTAGATTGAATTTAGGTTTATTAACCAAAATATATAAAAAAAAAATATTATATGCCCTTAGTTATAAAAATGAAAAAATTTACATGCCCTTAAATAAAAATAAAAAAATAAAATGACAAAGGTTAGATTACAAAATATAATTTAAGTTGCATTTAAAAGTTCCCTCCCCAAAAATTTAAAAGTCGAAAAACCCTCCCCATTAATAATGATTACAAAGTTTATACAAAATTATTAATTAGACAAAATTACAAAAAATTAACATATAGTACCATGGATTTATTAATAAGTAACATTTATGTCGTTGGCAAACTGTAAAGCTAAGTATAATTAAATAATAACAAAAATAAAATAAAATTGTGAGACGTCTCTCTATAATAAAAAAATATGTATATAATTTCTAAAAGAGTCCTTTAAGTACTGAGGTTCGAAAATTGCTATAGCTGCTCCGCCCAATTATTATTAATTATAAAAGACATATATTAAAAATTATTCATTTGTTAGAAGACACAAAACAGTACACAGCCTATTCAAAAAAAGTTTCTTACAAAGTTCACTGCAGATTTTAGTAAAATTTCATATTTTAGTTCATAGCTATTTAAAAAAAGAAGGCACTGTCGTAGAAAATAACCATTAAAGTTGCATGTTGTAGTTGAATTTAGAAGAAAACATGGTGTTGTAGTTGCATTTAGCAGCAGAACATATGGGTAGTACTTGCACCAGTTATACACTGCATTTAAAAACAAAATACATGTTTTTAGAATTAAGGTAGGCTTTAAAACCAAGCATAGTGAAAAGCTTTTAGGTTAAAAGTTTGCCTTTATAATATTTTTGATAATAGGTGACAAGCAGGTATTTTAAAATAAAAATGTTAACTGTTAATACAAGGCTTAACCAAAGTTAACTTGTCATGTTACTTTAACTGTTGCTACATGTCTAGGGACCACATGGTAAACCTTTAAAATGCTTATTGGTTATAGGCTCAATAAAATAACAGAGATATCGCAATTCAAACGATAGGTTTTCCTTTTTTTAAAGTCCTTATTTGTTAAAGATTACACAGCTTTAAATTTGTATGAAAATTATATAATTTGCCTAAACTAGGCTTTAGTTTGAAAATAGGCTAGTTACATAAAAATTTAATATTTAGGCTGTACTGAAGGTATTTAAAGAAGAAAATTGAATTACACAGATTCAAGTTATACTTTAAGAGTTTGAAATATTATTTACAAAATTAAAGTAGACTTAAATTCACATAGTAGCAAACTTACAAGTAAAGTTTTATAACAAAGCCAACGTTAAGGAATAGGATGACAGCAAAAGACATTTCAATTTGGTAAACATGAATTCACATACCTGGTATTTAGTAGAATAGGACTTAAAATAATGACATGATAATTACTAACGCACAGTCGTTAAACTTCCGACTAAGTCATTTATAAAGAATAAGAACGAGATACAGACAAAGCCATTACTTCTGTTGACTTGCACAAAACGGAAAGTAATGGCGACAACAGAGCTAAGGTGCATGCCGAGTCCAAAGTAGGTCACGTGATAAAACAGCTGGTGAGTCTCAGATAAGCCCACGATGTTATAACTATTGAATGTCTGTAGAGTGCTGCTTAGCT
Source organism: Philaenus spumarius (assembly GCA_018207615.1). Lineage (NCBI taxonomy): Eukaryota > Metazoa > Arthropoda > Insecta > Hemiptera > Aphrophoridae > Philaenus > Philaenus spumarius. Next base: position 24,889 of record JAGFPH010001484.1, on the reverse strand, counting down.
AGATAACGGGAACGACTAGAACTAGAAAAAGACGAAAGCAGACTGCAGTGTCGGTAAGGCCGGCCGCATTATTACAAACGTAAACTCTTGGTGGAAAATAAATATTTTAATACCGCGGAATTTAAATAACGGCACAGCAGTAAGCATCATGTAACCATAAAGAGTGCCTATTTCCTTTTTGATTTTTTAAATAAAAGAAGAACTCTACTTTGATGTGTTCAATAAAATATAATTATTTTAGACAAAAAGATTATTTAATGTAAACCAATCGTTAAGATTATTGTAGTTTTATTATTATGTATATGCAATTCAATAGCACTCCACTGAATTTGAATAATATTATTTTGGAAATGTTTTAAAATTTAATAAAATAAATAATTATGTTTTTAAATATGTGTATAACATAACTTACATGGTTTTGCGTGAAAGTTATTAAACACCCAATATTTTATGAAAAAGAACAACTTTTGAATTCGTTTTTTCCTTCCATACAAATGATATATTTTTTGATTGCGGGACCAAGTTAGCATAGTTTGCACAGTGTAGTTTTTGTGTCAAGTAGGCCTGGCAAATCAAGTGGTTTTGTGTGACATAGCTTTATCTAAAACCCTACCACTTTTACTTATCCCGTTTGTTTGGAACCTTTGACAGTAATGGATGAATTTGACGTGCGTTTCATTGTTCGCCTGACAATTTTAAAGAAACACGACAAAAATAAATTACATCTTAAATGTAATAATAAAAAACATGATAAGGAAACAAATGTAATAGATATTTACTTAGGTCTGTAATATCATAAGGGTTTTTGGAATTATAGTCAACCAGAAAAATGACAAATAATATGACTTTGGTATACACAAACTTTGAAAGCTGTAGGCTAGCTGTAGGTATTGAAGAAATATTGCTAAAACATTGCTATTACAATTACAATATTTGCATTTATATTTGTACAATATTTTTTACTGAAGTAAACATGACTTATTGGTGTGACAAAATGTTTGTTATCTTTAGGCTACACTATGCGTGTTTAAAACAGGCAAAATCGGTAAAAGTAATATATTTTTAATGTTTACAGTTTCAAACACATTGTGACAGTAAATATTATAATCTTATAAGTTATAAACAAACCATGTAGCAATATAAAAAACCAATCTGGACAACTTTTTAAAATCATCAGTAATGAATTAATTGAAAAAATATTGAGTTTACTATATATTGAGTTTGTAAATATAATATTTACAACTAATGTACAATTATTAGAGATCTCAAGATTGCAATATTTACTTATGAGTGGTAGGTAGGCTACTAATAATGTCTACGCGATCCTTATACTTACTGGCGGACCTACATTTTGTAAGCATTATCGCCCTCTATCATTTTCTAATACGGCTAAAGGCCAGGCAGTCGAGCTTGTGAACGTGTATAACAGTGTTATTCACTTTATTTTTTCGGTCTATCCCCCTCTCTGTCAGTTGGGAGCAGGTAGTTGTTGTAAAGTAAATAGATTTGTGTAGGCAGCGCTCCAAGGAGTGATAAAGGCGAACTTGTAGAGCTACCCTGGTGTTCACTTTGGAAACTAAAAAGCGGTTTTAGAATTGAGTCCGGCCGCCTCTTAATTCAATAATTGCAGTAAAAACCGTACAAGTGAGATAACATCGACCAATATCGGTAGATATCAGGGTAGCTCAGATGGCAGAGCGTCACGACGGAAGCGTGAAGGTCCCGGGTTCAACCCCCGGTATTGGTCTATGTTTTTTCACTTGTAATTTAATTACTTTATTGATCTTAGACTATCATTCACTGGATTAAATAAAGATAGCAACACGATACAAATATTTCTTAAATATATATAATTCATGTTTTTTAATAACTTACATTTAGTTTCTACTAGTACGAAAATAATCCTAATAACTGTTAATTACAAGTGTTTATTAAAATAATGTGTAAACTTTAAATATGTATATGTATTTTAATAGCAGGATATTAAGTGATATTAAAACTGGAAGGATAGTATGAATACATTTTTATTTATAGCAACAATTAATGATTTCAATTTAGTATTAAACAAGCAAAACAAACAAATTATACAATGAAGACGATAAAGCACCATACCAACATAAAATTAATTTTAGACTAGCTTTTTCCAAAATTACGTAAAGCAAAAACTATTTTATATTAGTAACAACGGTATTCTACAACTTTTAACGTCCTATTTCTAAACAAAATGTGTATTCATGAATATTTAATATAAATACCTGAACGAATTAATTAATGAAATAGTGCTGTTATTAAGAAATGGTGAAATATTAAATACTCAACCTAAGAACACTTTTTAAAGTTGGCACTAATTTAAAGAAATATTTTTCTGTATTAAATTCTAAAAGAAATATAATCATAAAAAGATGGCATTACATAAAACTGCCACATGTAAGTGTGAATATTTCCAGTGACACGAATTAAATAGGTTAAACTTCAAAATTAATTTTAATACTTTTGTTCCACTATCACCATGTCTCTATAAAATTATTTTAATTAATTATTATTATTTTTCTTTATTTTTATTAGTTTTATTTTATTATGTCATCCTTTTTTCAAGAAACACAAATATCCAAGTTTGGTAGAGAATTTACATTAATTTCCAAGCCGCCGAAAATTATTACGTAAGTTCTATTTTTAGACTAATACAGAATAATAAAATTAAACAAAGAACTTTGAAGCGATTAAAGGTTATTTTCTTTCAATCATTCTTTATATGCTCTTATAAGATTACTAGATTTAAGAGTTAAATTAGGCTACAAATTGCCATCTATAGGCCCAAGCGTCACTTAAGTATTTGGCCAGACTGCGCCAATGCTTGCCAATTAAATAAGATTGAAATTTAAATTTAATATTGCTTTAGCAAAACGTTTTGTGCAAATTGGTTTACGTCTGGGATGCACAGATACAAAGTGAAACATTGTTTCTTTTTCACCTAGGTTACACATAGAACAGAGATAATGTCTTATTAATATGAATAGCTTGATACATTTTAACACAATTTTATGAGCAAACGTTTTTAGAGCATGACAAATCACAACACTGCAAAAAAAACTGTCCGAAAATAAATAATAGTTCATAAACAATAAATTTAGTTTCAATGCTCGGAGCCTAATACTATTTTGAAATCCGAAAACCAATCTTTTTAGATCTTTCGTATTTAAGAATGCACCTGCAAAACATAATCACGAACAATTGTAACATTGGCATCAGCAAAAGTTGAAAGTTTACCTTTAAAAAATCCACGACGTAAAGGTTTTGCATAGATGAGGATTGGCCCAAGAACAGATCCTTGTTGCACAACGCAGGGTTGCAAGACGTATTAACACTCTCGCATATTTAACTTTTTTAGAAAAAGTTACTTTGCAATCCAATCTTTAGCTATCCATCCTGTCACAGTCTGTCAAGGATAACTATATTTAAGGTTCAGAAATATTTATAAACAACAATGAAATACATTCATACCACCATTACTTGAACTAAAGAACCACCATCATACATTACCTGTTTAGAATCCAAGTTAAATAGCCTATTTAGTTTTTAAAACAATTTGGTTATGCAACTGAACAAATGACATGGGTTAAGCATATTTCCAAACTTAAATTTATAGGTTTTTGGGTTCAAACCAACTATTTTTTAAACGCAAGTAAGAAAAATATATTACTACAATTTGTTTGCACCTCAGTCACCAGAAACAGTTTGCGAGTTTTCACGCCACCTTTTGCGTCCTTGGATTATGGACTGCTTCGTTTGGAATCGTTTTGATTGATTTCTTGCTAACCAAAAAGGTCGTTTAAAAGTGCAAAATGTGAAGAAAAAACTCTTATAATATATGATTTTGGATGCAACCCCAAAAAAGTTGATAAATCTGAAATTGTTTTTACTTTCAGTCAAAAAACTTGCTTCTGGATGTTGGATTTTTGGCTAACGAACTCGGTCATGCGACTTAGAAAACCATCATGACGTGTACTAAATTTTGTATAAATAAAACTTTAATTGCGGCCATTAGATTGCAAACTCAAATATGCATATAACATTTTTAATGACTGCCTAAAATCTGTTCTGTGCTCATTGACAACGCCCAACATAGTCTTGCCATAGGAGTCACTGCAATAGCTTATCTTTCCTATGGAAATTCGCTAATAATACTAAATTAGAAAACCTGGTAATGATCTTATGTATCCCTTTAGTTATCTTAAAATGAACTATTTGACTTCACATGTTTTATTAATTTGGTTTTACGCATTACATATTTCGTTTGTTTCACTTCTATTTCTTTAAACGTGTTCTTGAATATATATACTAATCAAACTCATCATTATTATTTATTTGTACATATCAATACTATACAAATACATTATTTAATAAAACATTACTTGTCTTGGAAACAGATATCTCAGTTAATATATCCCACTTTATTGGCAATGTGTATCCACAGAGATAAGCACTTGCTTAAATAAGCTATCAGGATTGTTTATGCAAATCTCTTTTACAATTGTGTTTCCTTCCGTTGAAATTAGAATATGTGTTTGTTTTAGCAGAGTTAAGCCTATCGAATTTTTATTTTTAATTAAGTCACTCTACTATATGTCATTTTCATTTCACTGCCACCACCTTAAGAAAACATTATGGAAATCAATGTAGTTTAAGTTGATTATATTAAAACTGCTATAAATAGTTATTTAGTAGAAATTACTTATTTTTTTAGTTCCATTCTGCACAGACTCCAACTTAATCTGAAAAAAAAGAAAGGAAAATACTAGTTTTAAAAATAAAATTAACTATATCAAATTTCAATTAACAATTGTTTTTCCCCATACCTATAAGAGTTTTGTAAAAGAGTATCATATGTTAATCTAACTTAACGTGTATGTATACAATTCAATTTGTTGGTTGAGATCCTCTCTCCCTCTCTCATTAACTAAGACACTTTTCTATTTCAGTTTTAGATCTCCTTCCCTTTATTTTAACATCTCTTCTCTCGCGCTCTCATTATATATTTTTCTATCTCTCCTTTCGTTTTTTCTCACCCTCTCTCTTTATTTGCTTACTCTCTCAGACCCTCTCCGTCTTTTGCTTGCATTATGTTTTTTATTTATATATATTTTCTCCCTCATTTTTGTCACTTCCCCTTTCAATCACTTTCTTTCTCTCCCCTCGATATCTTTTCTTCTCTTGATTTCCCTCTCTGAACTCTCTCTTTGTTTTTCTCTTTGTTACCTCCATTTATGATCTATTTATCTTTTTTTCTGTTTCTTTCTTTATCACTGTTTTTTTTGTCGTCTCCGATTTTCTCTTACTTTCTCTTTAGTTCCCTCTCTTTCTACCCTTCTGTTTTCTTTCTCCATCATCTTAATTTTGGATCTATTTATATTTATCCTCTTCTCTCTATCTTTTCTCAATCTACTTTTACGGAATTTCTTTAAGTACTTGTATTTTTAACCGAATGCTTGGACATGTTTAAATTTGTATCATGTGCTTACTAAAACATTAGCAAATAAACTATTTATTTAGTTTATTTCTATATAATGCAAACTATATTTTGTTGTGTTTTTACAACCAACATTGTTTTTAGAATGTAAAGAGGGGATTTAGTCAACATAAATTTACAACTACAGATAGACTTTCAAACAAGTATGTAGCTTACATATGAAATCTAGATTAAATTTTTACTAAACACTGACACTTTTGTAATGAGATATAAATACCTTAAGTAGCAAATATGCAATTTCACAACCAGTTCATTTAAGTAAATAGTTAGTTGATAGCAAAAAAAATCCGTTGACCTTAATACATAAAAAAAAACCACTGAATGAAGCACTTTAAGGTAATGTTTATAACTTATATCTTAGGTTTTGTGTTGGTACTAAAGGATTGCGTATTTATTGAAGATAATAGTGTAACTTACATTCATGACAGCTGATAGGCTTTAACAGTGCATACAAAAGACAGTACACATTACACTTTAAGTTTATATTTACACATTTTTATCAAATAATTTGTGTGTAAATATCTTATAATTTTTTAACAAAATAATCAAATTGCCAAGCTTTTAATAATACAATAAAGTATTCTAAATTTAAATAAAATATATGTTTTCAATAAATCAGAACGAGAATTGCAAAGATAAATAGTACGTCATAATATTCTGAAAATGTATGTGAGCATGGAACCAAGTGGACATGATTTACTCCCGAGGCCATTCTTAAAGCGGAAACGGTGCTTAACTGAAATAATACAGAAACTTTTGTATCCTGTGACTTTACAATGATGTATTGCTCGGCTTGCGCAGTTCAAGAGGATTAGAAAGATCATTTAAACTGTGAACACTTATTTTTACTTTAATGATTTTAATTCCGCTAAAAGTTTATCTGCTAAAAGAAAAAATAGTTTTATATTATTAAATTGCTTTAAGACCTTTCAGTAAATAGGTTGGAATAATTATTTAAGATTACCTATTGTAATTCCATAAATAAATATTGATGTTTGTGATACATTTTGGTAAATGAATTTGACGAAAACTATCTCAAGTAGTCCATTATTTAAACAATTTGTGGCGATAATTTTCGTAATTTTGAATTTTACGTGAATTAATTTAATTTCGAATTATATTACTTTCAAGCGGTTTTGTATTATAATATTAATTTAATACTATTCAATAGAGAGGCATAATTTAAGTATGAACACTTAATGTAATGAACTCCATGAATAAATATTGATCCAAATTATAATTAGGTGGTAAATACATTTTATGAAAATTCTCTTAAATACTATTAGTTAAAAATTGGTCATTGTATTTTTCGTATTCACGGTTTAAATAATGACTTATTTATAGTTTTGACATGTTTCTGACAGAAATCTTTTTACTCTTTTTTACTTTTGCAGTGAAATATTATTGTTTGTGCTCTTTTAATAATCCCAAATACAGAAGAAAATGCATATTGCAAGCAGTTTATTTTAAATTTAAGAATATATTATTAAGTAACACAAAACATTAGAGAAAGTTTTAAAGTTTTCTCAGAGATGTTTAGTTTAAAATATCGAACTGGTAACACAATTTAAAAAATCAACACGATGTATAGGAAAATTGTGTCTTCCAGTATGTAGTTTAAAAATATATGTTTTTGTTTAGTCGTAATATGTTTAAAAATGTTTTATATTAAGTTATGGGAAGCTTTCCTCTTTTTATCACGAACTAAGCCGGGCACGACAGATAGTCTGTATTTAATCTTGGAACGAATTTATCTGTAGTAATATAAAGTGAAGGTTAAATTGTGAAGTTTATATTGTCACTTCCTGAAAGGTAAGTTGCAACAACTTGGAGCACGATACAATTCCTTGCAATAGAACTGAAATGTAAGCAAGTTTCTGGCGCAATCTATTGAATTCACAGGAATTACGGTGCTCAGGTTGTTGTGAATATATAATCTATTTAATGTGAACTTAGCTCTTTGGTTAGTTTGAATCAATATCAACTTATAAGATGTTATACGTCAGCCTATTCAACTCAGTTGTTAAACAGAAAAACAATAGAATGCAAACCATTAAACAAAGTTCTTTACTCATTGTTTAATAAAGTGTATAAAGGGTGATTTTTTGAAAACTGAACATTTTTATTATTTTATTTTTCTATTTTTTTAAAGGAAACAGATGTACAAAATCTGATCTTGGGGAAGTTATTCCCCTTCAGGGATAGCCTTAAAAAGCTATTTACAAAATTACCAAACCTCCATTCAGTCCTACCCCTCACCTAAAAAACTTGTAATGGATTGTGTTACATCAAATTAAAGCCATTTTAAAATCTTAAATTTCTTATGAGAAACGTATTATAAATATTTGCAAAATCCTTCACTACCTCACATTACCCGATGTTAACAATTTTTGTAATAAAAACATGACTTGTGTTACATCAATTTAAAGATCTTTGTGTTACATCAAAATCATAAATTTCTTACCAGAACCTTCGAATACCTATTTGCCAAGTCCCCCATTCCCACTCCTATTACCCATTGTCAAAAAAGTATGTAATGATCGCAAGATTTGCGGTAAATCAAATGAAAACCCTTTATAAAACATTAATTTATAATTTGTGGTAATAAAATAAAAATTCTGTAATGAATGTTCAAGTTAAAAAGAGGACAATATCAACCCCTTCTTTATTCTACAAGTAAAGAAATTAAAGTGCAAGTGCAGTTAGAAATCAAATTTACAGATTTTTCCAAGCAAACTGTTCTACCTAAGATCATGTTTATGCAGGCGTTTTCTGCTGCCCGTCCCGTCTGTACCACGTATTTTATAGAATACGACTGACAGAGCGTCAAGCAGCTTGTGTATGTGCAAAAATGTGCATACATGGTAATTTCATGTTAGAATAGTGGCATATTTTTGCATCTGGGTGTTTGGCTGCACAAAACGCATGCTCTAAAGTATACATTACGTTAAATTATGAAAATCAAAAATTACATTGAAGATGCTTAACCTCTCGGCCAGTCTGAATTTTTTAAGTAAAAAGTACCCAAGAACCATTTCATACAGACTATTTATTCCGCCAGGCAGCCGACTGCAACACGTGTGACTGAAAAAGCGGCGCTCCTCAGTGACTAAAAAGAAATTTTATGTTAGAGTAGTGGCATCTTTTAACAAGAGGGCTTACAACTGCACAAAAAGCGTGCATACAATGGCTCTAGAGCATGGGCTACGTTAAATTATATCGATCACAAATTATTTCTAAATAGGCGTGTCTCCAAGCAGGGATCACAGCTAGTTGTTTATTATAAATACAACTACAGTAATTGTTGAGTAACGTGCCGAGCAATGAAGTGGATCACGTGAATTTTAATTAGTTAACTAACATTAGCCAATTCTGGTAAACTAATTTATTACCTGGATCCGAATCCAGCCTTGATGAGGATATGTCTTAACTAACATTTATTTTACATATATATTTTATAAACTAAACGAAAACTACCGGTAAGCGTAAGCGACCATGCAAGGCCTTACTCAAGTATTATCTTAATTATTAAGGTATCAACAACATTGCTGTTGCTAATTAGTCACCACCGTCCCCGTCGGTAACCCCGATATGATTAACTAGCCAACTATAATTAATAATTTACCCATTAATTTAATTAATAATGCACAATCTTAAATAGGGATAACGCTGCATTGAGTACCTTGCACCAATGAATACAGACCACAACTTGAAGTTGCAGTTGTCAATTATTGTTGTGCAACCTTGTTGTTAAAAATTAGGGATATCGTTTAAATAAAAATATATTTAAATAACAATTAATTCGTATTCTTGTTTCAAGTTTCTTTAAATTTGTTTCATGTAATTTTTTATTACGAGAGTTTTAAAATTCTTCTTATTTACTTCTAACAGTTCTATCGAATACATTCAACATATTGTTCAGAGTCCCGACCCTTAAATCGAACTGTGGTGTTTTCAGACCACAACACCCTGGAGTTCAATACAGGAAACGTGATGTGCTTACAAGTTACGCCATTGTTACTTGAATTCCCTTGTTAAGACTTCTTTTATTCCTTCTAAAATTTGCCACAAAAGTGTTATAAATCACATCGATTAAATACATTAAAAACTTCAACTGACAAATGACGGAATTTGATCAACTCCCTATACAAGCGAGTGTACGTTCGTGAGTAAACATATAATATAACAGCTGATTTCACCCATCATCTGTAATACTTTAACAAAACCTGGCGTAGATTATATTTTAGGTTTATGTAAACAATTTCAATCACTATAATATGTTTGTGAAATTTATATTTTAAAATAACAGTTATACAGGATGAATCAGACCACCCGTGCGTAATGTACAGCGACTGAATCGAATAAGCTACAGCCTTCGTTTTAACTTAAACCTCACTATTTCGACCCTAGAGAATTCAGTAAAAATATTTTCAAACTTCTAAAATGCCCTAAAAGTGCGTGTTTTGTGGTGGGTTGGTTGTCGCGTTTGGAAAATTTTCAAATGTAAAGGTATGTCGAGTGATACCTCATTTTAAATTTATCTGTTCACTGATCATTTTGGGAAAAAAAGTTTTAACTTATCTTACTTCGTATGTACAGGGTGTTCCAAAACGTCAAACAAGTAGTGTTTTACAGTTAGTTTTATTGTAACCACATAACAAAGCCTACATAAACCAAATTTTTATCCTGGAGTCATGAGAAGATACCCTTTCCAAAAGTGTGCCTAAATTTCCCTTATTCAAATATTTTCAAATTTTTAAAATACATAATTTTTTTTTAAATAACAGATTAAAACTCAATAACTACAAATAGTAACGTTATTCATGAAACACATCATTGAAAAGATATTTAAAAACAAACATATTGGCCTAAAGTTTTATAAAACCATATAGAAACATATGACGATTTTATAATAGTTATATATTCTAAACCGTTTTATTAAACCATATAAAATGAAAAGCAATTAAAATGTAATATTTTTTATTTTAATTCGATATAAAAATATACAAATATACATAAATACAAAATTTTAATAAATAGACTAACAATAATGTTCGACCCATATCGGTTGGTGGAACAACATTTTACTGCTTATAATATTTAAAACACATTTAAATTATTTGATAAATAAAATAAAAATAATATGTTTATTTTTCTTGATATGTATTAATGTATTATGTAAATAACATACTTTATCAATACGTCCACAGTTAGTCATCCTTATAATTGTACACATTTAAGTAGTTAAAACTCCCCCTCAACACAGTTAAGTATACCTAGATACAGCAATGTCTTTGGTTTTTAAATAAGAATGTTTTTAAATTATATATTTTTGATAAGTATCTAATTAATCTACTTTAGATTTTTCACAGGGGCTTACTAGTTGTAATATATTATTGAGAAATTTACTTTAATTAAAGGAATAACAATAATCAGAAATATATGGTATGTATCTACGTAAGATGTATCAACCCAAAGAATATGGTCTTAAGCTGTTGGAGAATATAATGAAACTTGAAGGTTATTTCAAAGATAGCTTAGACTTATAAATAGTTTTACAAAATAAAGATAATTGTAAAGTGGTTTTATTTTTAAAATACATAGATCAGATGATTTTTAGTTATTCAGTGTTTTATTATTAAGAAGCTATTTATTATTATAATAATCAGGTAATCAACACCTGTATATTTTCTTTTAGGCTGTTTTCATGCTACGAAACCATTAGTATTTCTTATTTGGGTTATTTTTTCGTTGAGGAGAAGGCAAAGTTTCGTTGGTTGTTTTTAATATTTATTGCAAATTCCAGTTATATCATAAACTTAAAAACGGTATATTTAATATTATTTACCGTCTAAGAGTTGAGTGGGTTTCCATCAATTCCACACATTTATTAAATATAAGTTATAAAATAAGTGTGTTGTTGCATCAATAGGATTGGCGTGCTAAGCACGCAGGAATCTCTTCTAGTTTATAGTCTGTACAAACAGTCATGCCCTCTAAGCCATAAAATCCACCCTCGCTCCCACACGCACAGACACACCCTCTCGGCCTAAATGCTTAAGGGTTTTCCTATTAATCACCAACTAGCCCTTGTGCTACAAAATCTAAATTTTTTTACCGTCAAATTTACTTAATTCTTACTCTAATTACTGAACTCTAAATATTATTCCTTGCAAAATGAGTCCAAACATGGTACAATTGTGACAACTCTAAGCGGTTTTACGGTCAGTAGGTTACAAAATCATAAATTTGACTTCTTAAAAATGGTTATTGACATTTTATTTGAATTAGCACGATCACAATAACATATAAAATTACAGTAATTCTAGTAGTGATTTCAAACGTTTGCAAAAAACAAAGAATCTAAATCAGAATCAATATAACAGTGTACGTATACTATGAGTCAAATAAAAATGATTACAACATCATTTTGCAACGTTACTGTACAATAACTAATAAATCAATTATATAATATTATAAAACTGACACAAGCATATTTACATATACTACCGTATAGAGTAGAGTAGGAGTGGACTTTGTAACTTGGTTGATGCACTGCAGGCTGTGCAGGATAGATCGATGATTGTCCAATAACAGAAAGGCAGCAATACTCACTTAATTCACATGTCAATTATACTTAACATTTTGTGATTACTATATATTAGTGGAAAACCAAGACTTATCTTGCAGTTATAAATAAATGAACGAAAAGAATATATGGAAAATATTGAACATTACCATGTAATAAAAAGAACACATTTTAGACACGCATAGTGTGTTTCGTCCAAATCGATCTGAATCCCTTTTCGGCAAAGATACATGATCAGCTATGGACCAGTAAGCCATAAAAGCCACGTTTTCCTCCTCATAAATTATGTTTTAAAATATTAGCAGCTAAACATATTTTACCGCATATATGCAAATAATGGAGATCCGTTTGTCTTTTCTTTCGCACAAATAACTTAAGAGTATAATAATATGTGCAACGTTTCAGGTCTAAAGCATCATAACAAATGTATCAATTTTTATTTCTTTAACGGTATTTATTCCAATTGTTTATCTCTTAGACTCAAACAAGTAAATGTGTTTTTCTTTAATTTATATCCAATTTGAATAAATTTACCAAATTTCAGCTCTTTAGATTATAGACAAATTGAGCAACTTGTATTTACTTTATAAAGTAGTTAGCCCTTTTTAACCTCTTAGACGTTAGTGACCGAAATTCGACGGGCATACTTCTTCAAAGTAGTATTTTTGACATAAACGTACAAAAATTTTACTTTTGAGCTAAAAAGTAAAATAATTAATTTATTGTTTTAGATGTTGGTATCCCTACAAGCAGATATGCAAAATAAGAGGGAATACTTTGCCTTATGTACCATATAAGAAGCAGTGAGCCCATTTTGATCTTTCTATTCTTATCGGTATTTAAAGTGTTTAGTTGTAGGGTACTTACACCATTTCAAAAACTTAAATGCTACCAATCGACATATTTTTTGTTTGACATATTTTTGTTTAACATATTTTGTGTTTGATATATATTTGGGATATTGTATGTTTGTGTGGGGTTACGTATTTACAGTTTTTACTTTCAACCGAGAAAGCAAAGCAGTAGTTCAAGAATTGTAATTATACCTAAAGGTGTTTGGATGCTTGTGAAAAATCTTATATCAATTCAACGTCAAATACAATTTCTCAATCCTAAATAGTTTCTGAAGCAAAACATGGATTTATTGAATTCCGTGTTATTCCGCGGAAGTACAGTTTGGGGCTGTTGTGAATGCGAAATGTATTTCCGGTGAACGGAGGTTTAGCATTTATGTATCTCAATATATTTGTAGGGAATATTGCACGAGGCAGAGCTTTATTTGGTTTATAGCTAGCTTGAAGTTTAACTAAGAAGAAGGATTCTATAATTTAGTAACATTTAATAAAATTTAAATGAGGGCGTCTTCAGTGGATCAGTTGAATACCGAGTGATTTTCTCCAATGTCATAATGCGATAATTTGTTATGCTTTAAAAGGTGAGCACTCAGAGCACAGAAAACAGAACTTGAACTAAAAAAGAATTAATATCATGAACTAAAAAAATGTAAACAAAACCAGCATGACTTTTGTCTGTTCCTAAAACTAAAAACCTAACCTATAAATGCTTTATACAAATCAGCTGTTAAATGAATACACTGAGAAATAGATTACATGAAAGTTTAAAGTTGGTTAAACAGATTATTAGTTATAATGTTGTGTAATGATGTAAACACAAGCTTTCCTTGTGACATTCGTTGCTTGAAAATAATATAACTAATAAACTATATATGTAAATACTGTATGGTTAAATAATATAGTTATGGATACATTTTTGACAACATTGAATTTAATATCGTTACACAAAACCAACTCGATGTTACCGCACGCAAACAGGCTGCGCCTATATTGTTTGGGATTTTTACTAAATTATGTTGTGTTTGGTATCATTCTTCTTATTTTTTATCTACTTTTCAAATATTCGATGGAAATTTGCAAATTATGATCATGAAAAGAAAGTTAATTCAGAAGCAAGACACTTTAAGGAATCAGCTGCAGTCGGAAGCGAGGGCTGGGGTTTGACCCGGGCCAGCCTCAGGTAGCCGAGCATCCAGAGGACAGGTTACTCCTTACAGACTATAACCTACAGTAAAAATTAGCAGCTGATTATCGTTTGTTTAACTTACTTTTGTAAGTTGTAAAATTGTATCAGACAATTGTATGTAAAAGTAAGATTTTTTAGACTTTTATCCTCCAATATCACGTCACCATATCAATTAGGGTTTCGACATGTTTTTAGAACGTCCTACAAAGGTGCAGTAAAAACTACAGCTAACTTAATTTTTGAAGTAGATTTTGTTTACCTATAATAAATAATGACTTATATACATAACTTGAGACTTTATAAATACACATACGTGTAATACTAAATAAATTATCTCGTTCATAATAAACAGTAACAGTCTTGGTCAAAGTGTAGTCGAAGCTGTGCTTTTCATGGGAAATATTTTTACTGTACACTTTCCGTTATACTTAGCTTCAGGTGGTTTACTTTCTCAAAGAATCCTTGCAAATAAATCTCTTCGTGTCGTTTGTTCTCAGAACTTGGCAGATATTAAGTTGGAAACTTGGAATTTGTTTTTTAAACGTTACAGAATTGTTTACCCGCAAGGATGCATCTTTAATTTAAAGTTTCTTTGAGATAAATTTGAATTGTTTTATGATCGCTGATAAGTTTTTACTTTCAATTTTTAAATTTATTTTCTAACGATGGATCGTTCATAGCTTATCTTAATTCTGGGGATCCGACTTAAACTTTATGACTCAGCCCAGTTTCTTATAAACCCCACCAAAAACGTAATTAAAATGAAAATCAAATTACATTTGTATTGATGAAGATTCCTCCTTAATTTCCATCTAACGTGTTTCACACGTCTACTCGATTAAGTTTGTTATTTGTTTTGTTGTTTCTTAAATTGATACGTACTAAAGAATCATAGTAAACCATAAAATAATATTAATAATACAGTATATTATAAATGCAATTTACAAATAATTCAGAAAGAGAAATTTTATTGAAAATCTATCACTATCAACATGTAAACCACTAACACCACGAAACTTTTTCCCCCACGTGGTCACGAGATCATGGGAGCCTGGAAATTCGTGCCCCATGGTAACATTTGTGTTTGTTGCCGACCTATGTTGGGAATCGTTAATGATATATGATGAGAAATTAAACTGGAAGTGTCACATCTAGTCTCTTTAAATTATACTCTGCGTGCTTTGTACTTCGTGCAATCTCAAATGCCACAACTAAGACCGTATGCTTATATGTAAAATAAAAATAATAATAAAAATAATTTGTAATTTGAAGTAAAGAGATTCATGTAGAGATACATTTAAAAAATCTAACTTTAATCCTGCAATTTATTTATATTTTTAACGTTTTGCTGCGTTTGAAGAGTGATGTCATTCAGCACCAACACAGATATTCTTTCCGTCAGCAAATACTTCAATACCTAATTAATAGACTGAAAGTGTTTAAACATGGCATGTTACTAGGATTTGCAGTTGTACTACATTATGTACTGCCTCAGTATTTAAAAGAAATCAATGCTTTCGATGTACTTGAGAAAAACTTAAAAATATACCTTACTGAGTGGCCATTTTATTCAGTAAGAGAGTTTATGAAGAAGCAGTCTTTGAAGCTATAACATTGTTGTTTAGTTTCTTAAGTGTTTGTTAGTATTATACAATTATTTAGTCTGTAATAATGTCTTATATCTTTTTATATTTTATATACTCGTACTTATTGTTCAATCTAATTTTAACTATTGTATTTGTTAAAATGTATTTTGTGTATATGTATTTAATGTATTACAACGAATATGTATGCTTCAGCTTTGCTGAACTTTGCTTGTAATAAATAAGGTAAATAATCGTATCATATCATATAATATGTTCCAATGTCTATATTATATAGTCGCAGGTCGGAAGCAGAGACTAATTCTCGTCGATGAAAGGGTCCGGAGAGATTCCTCATTTCACCAACTTGAACTTACCGTGCCATTTTAGTCCAGGTAAAACGAGTATAATCATTTACATCAAAAGTAGACTATTCATGTTTCGTAATTTTGCACACCATTTTTGGACCTCAATAGAATTTTTGTAAAGTATGTAGAACACCAGTATTTTTTTTAATGTTTAAACTAAGTTTTTATACAAATTAAATAACCAAAAATTTAAACAAAATTTGCTCTTATACAGAATGTTCATAAAGTTCCTTTAACCCCTTTAATATTTTTTTGATTACAAATAAGTCAACAAATCTTTCTATATATAACTCGTGTTGCATAACTGGCATTTGTTTTTACATATCTTAACCTTTATGATTTTGGGGGGCTTGAGATGGGTAATGTGGTAAACAATTTCAAATATAAAGGTAGATCATGTAATATACCATTGAAAAGCTTATAGAAAGAGAAACAGAATGGCGCAAACAAGAGCTTAGTACTTTGCTTCGGTTCAAAGTAATGGACAATGATATCGTTATCATAACACCAAAGCAGGTTATTAATTTGTTAATATTAGGAATAAGGAAGTTGTATGTTATTTTTCAAGACTTTGACTGTCCACTACTTTGAAACGAAGTAAGATATTAAGCTCTAGTTTGCGTCATTCTGGTTCTCTTTTAATAAGCTTTCAACGGTTTATTACATGACCTACCTTTATATTTGAAATTGTTAACCAACCCCATACCTCCAAAATCAGAGGGTCAGTATGTCATCAAAAGTTTCCTGTTATGTAATACAAGATATATACAAAGTTTTGTTAAATTATTTTCAGTAACAAAAGGAATAAGGGGGTTGAAGGGACTTTGTGAACACTCTGTATGAAAGAATATAAAGCCGTTTTAAGAAACTCCAACATGTCTGCATGTTGAAATATTTATCAGTAAGTGCAAAAACTGACCATGAAAAATTACATCAAAGTATTTAATTTATTTTTGAATGCTGGGTTATGTACAGGTTAGCATGGTTCAAAAAGTCATATTACATTACGATACCGTTATTTCTTTTCGGAACATATCGGTGATACCGTTATTAGCAGAACATACAAAATTTAAGGTACAGCATCGAATAAAAAATACACACCAAACATACCGTTAGTCATAGACAATGATTTATATCTGAAACTGAATCTTCCATAAAGATCGTCGTTAAAATAAAAGGTGTACATTATGAACTTACAGCTTAAACAATAAGACCTTGAATAAATTGTACTGGTAAATTTTGGAACAATTTTTATTTATCCTGCACAAGATTAATTAAAATATTCTTGAAGTGTCATTATTTATTGTAGCAACATTGAAAGTTTTGTTTTTACAATATAACAGATGTTTTTGATTGCTTTTACAAATCGCTTTCTTACCATGACATCCTTAAGGGTGCTAACCACAAAACCTATTTTTTCTTCATACTAAGTCATATTTGTATTGGCGTTGGTTGAAACTGTGCCATTCGTCCATGCTTTCTCTCTATGCCAGTCAAGACAAATATTCGTTCAGTGTAATTTGAGTAATTTAATTGTTCTACATACTAAGTCGTATGTGCACCAAGCTTGATTGAAACTGTGTCATTCGTTCCTGCTTTGTCAGTGAATCTGTCCTTCAAAAACAAAAACATCCCTGACTCTCAAATAACAAAACTAACTGGAACAAATTCAGAACTGAGCTTGAGAACTTTAGTGACATTGAGTTGCCAGTGCTGAGTGCGAGTCAAATATATCAAGAAATTTAAAAATTTGTTGCCGACCTACAGGAAGCAGCTGAAAATAGTTCACCAACTGTAAATAAAATCCATCAAGTTGCAACAACCTATCCGGCCGATATCATAGAACTAATAATGGAGTAAAGGAATGCTTGTAAAAAGAGGCAACGATCAAGATTTTCTGGTGATAAAAATAATGCAAGCCGTCTTAGTAAACCTTAAAAATTCAAGATGGTTTATGGGTTGGTAACTCAAAGAAAAAAGCTGGTCTTTTCGCAGACCACCTATCAAATGTTTCTAAATTTCAAACAACTTACAGATAAAGAAACAGTGCTTGTGGATAAGTGCTGAAATACCCCTCGTCTGATTTAAAGAACTCAAACACATATGTAGACACCTCAACAACAAGAAAGTGCCTGGTTTTGACCTTATTACAGGACGGATTATCAAGGGGCTACCAGAGATAGCACTCATTAAATTACAGTACATAATTAACGCCTGTATAGATTTCAAGCACGTTCCTCGACTATGGAAAGTTACAGAGGTTATTGTAATACCAAAGCAAAGAAAACTACCCTCAGAGGTCACATCGTATAGACCAATTTCTTTCTTAGCTGTAATGTCAAAGATATTTGAAAAACTAATTATGAAAAGACTTGAGCCTATCATAATGGAAAGAAAGCTGATATCGAACCATCAGTTTGGCTTCAGAAGCAAGTATTCGACAATAGACCAGGTACACCGCATATTTAATATTGTTGAAAACACACTCGAAAAAAATCTAATTTGTTCTGCAGTTTCCTTGACGTTGCGCAAGCCTTTGACAAGGTTTGGCATGAAGGCCTCATTTACAAATTGCATAGATGGGTTTGCATCTACCCAACAATATTTAGAGATTCTAGGATTCTAGCAGTTAGATGCTTTATAGTTCGATACGGCTCAGAATATTTTGATTTGAAAGATATAGCAGAAGGCATTCCCCAGGGAAGTGTCCTCTGCCCTGTTCTCTATCTATTGTTCAACAGAGATATAGTGCATGATGACGAAACTATGATGACAACATTTGCTGATGACACAGCAATCCTCGCAGTCGACGAAAACATTGATTGTGCCAGGAATAAGCTGCAAAAAACTTTAAACAAAGTAGTAAACTGGACAGAATTATGGTACTTAAACTCAATGAAGACAAATCTACACATACAAATTTCACATATAAGAAGTTAGTAAACGCCCCCATTACCATTAAATATAAAATCATACCCTGCGTTAACACTGCTAAATATTTGGGTATGACCCTGGATGTAAAACTCAAGTGAAAGGAGCATGTGAAAAAGAAAAAAGAGGAGTTGAACATCAAGTATCGAAATCTTTACTGGCTGCTCGGACGTAACTCTGGACTGTAAATCTATATATATAAAAATGAATTGCTGTTCGTTAGTCTGGCTAAAACTCGAGAACGGCTGGACCGATTTGGCTATTTTTGGTCTTAAAATGTTTGTAGTAGTTCATAGAAGGTTTATACGTAAAGAAAAGTTTGAAAAGTTTCCCGAAAAAGTTTCAAATTTGGAAGAAACTGAACAGCATTTATTGTATGAACTCAAAACCATAGCTCACAAAAACAGCTGTTCGTATAAAAAGCTTATGTTTGTTTACATGTATTACCATAGCAACATTACTTAGCAAATTTATAATCACTTTAATACTGTTCAAAACCAACAGCTTTTTAAGGTTAGATTGAAAAACTATAAACAAACACAAATAAAAATGCTTACAGAATTATTATAATTCAACTCAAACATTGGTTATTAAATAGAGATATGCTGTTTAAAATTATTGTTTATATAAATTATATTTTATCTATTATATAAATAAAATAGATAATTTGGCTAATTTTGGTCTTGAATTATTTGTGGAAGTCCAGAGAAGGTTTAAGAGGTGAATAAATATGAATTGCTGTTCGTTAGTCACGCTAAAACTCAACTAAACATAATTAATTTTAGGTTAGGCCTACAATGAACCAAAACACTTTTATTTACAACCAATTTCTCTAATTTAGAATCGGGTTATTATTCTTCAAAATCCAACAGCTGTTTTAGGTTAGATTGACAAACAACACTAACAAAAATCAACGAAAAATGCTTACTGTATTATAATTCAATTCAAACATCGGTTGTTACATATCTATTTACTTACACATATGCTGTTTAAAATATTGTTTATATAAATTATATTTTATCTATGAATTGTTTAATACTTTTCAAATCATATTTCCACTGTTAAAAATAATAATAATAAAAAATTTGTTACCAGGCATAACCATAAACTTACACGAGTTTAAACATAATTATATCAAACACTAAACAAACAATATGAATGCAACTAAAAGCCATTAAAAGATCACATTCTTATCTTTATTTTGATATAAAATTGTATATTTAAATACTAAACAGTATCTTATACTAATTAGGCCTATAAATTTAAAATTAGAAACTCTATTTGAACGACTTTGTTACATCGAGAATTTTAACACGGATGTTACTGAAAAATAAACAAACAATCTGTATGAAACTAAAAGCCACTAAAATATCACA